>VKOC01018696.1:0-102730 GCA_009364415.1 Spea multiplicata | reverse complement strand
CTTACAACCCTTTCTCCCCATCTCTTACCTTTCTTATCTTCCATCCAGTTGTGGGAGCGTGAAGTCTGTCATTTCAGACCTCTGCTTTACTGCTCCCTCATCACTACGTGCCGGCAATTGATGTCGGCATCAATAGCCGGCACGTAGTGATTAGGGAGCACGGAAGCCGAGGTCTTAAGTGCCAGATCTCGAGCTCCCTAATGTTTGGCTAGTTAGAGGGAGCAGGACCGGCCCGAGACTTAATGCCGCCTGGGGCGAAGTTTAAACTTCGCCGACGCCATTATCTACCCACCCCCCGGTACTTACTTTTAAACGTTCCTGCGGCGAGTCTCCCTGCTCTGCCACGGTGCCGGCTTGTAGTACTGAGCGCCGGAAATTGACGTCACTTCCGGCGCTCGGCAGTACAAGCCGGCACCGAGACCGAACGGGGAGACTCACCACAGAGGAGAGAGAGAGGGGCGCCGAGCGGGTAAGCGAAAACCACTCGGCGGCCCTCTCTCTCTCCTCCGCTTAAAAAAAAAACGCTTGGGGCGGCAAAGTGCCGCCCCTTCTAAAGTGCCGCCTGGGGCAATTGCCCCAGTCGGCTCCATTGTAGGGCCGGCCCTGAGAGGGAGGTCGTGATCTCCCCAACCAGCCCTGCTTATTGGGCGCCTGCTGATCAGGGCCAGTTTGGGAGATCACGATCTTGCACCTATCTCGGCGCGGCCCTGAAGACCGGCCCAGGGGAGGCGACGTCTCTGCTCGCCCCTCCCCTAGAGATACACTACAGTTTTAGGGGCTTCGTGGGGAATCGTGATTCTCCAGTCCGGCTCGGTAAGTTTGAGCACCCGGCGTATAAGATGACCCCTGACTTTTGAGAAGATTTTCATGGGTTAAAAAGTCATCTTATACGCCGGAAAATACAGTAATATAGTAACCCAAAGCCCTTTCAATACCCATAGAGGAGCTAAAAAATGACACCATGGGTCCAAAAAAATTTGGACAGTTACCTGAGGTCCAAAGATCATTACTAGTCCATCCAAAGCTGTTCTTTCATATTGTTTGTCTTTCACAAACCTGGAGGTGCCTGATGTCAGAGGTAGAGAAACCAGGCGGAATACGATCTTGCCACCAGTGGTTTGTTCCATGTACTGTGCTATACAAAACATTTAGCACTTAGCTGCTTTTACAAATATTTTCTTACAAACAAGCAATACGTTCTAATTATTTTCTTAGGAATGCATTATAAGTGCCATTGTGTATCTATGCTACTTGTAACATAGTAACATAGTTATTTAGGTTGAGAAATCAAGTTCAATTACCATCAAGTTCAACCCTTCGTGATCCAAAAGAAGATAAAACAAATCCAAATTAAACTATTTTTCAGATTTTGCCACTTAAGGGGAACAAATCCTTCTTGACTCAAAAAGACAATCAGATTTATCCTTCGATAAAGAAGCTCTAAAAATGAATGCTTATTCTTTATAACCCTGCATGTTCTGCTTTACTAAAATAAAAAATAACCAGAACGTTTTTGAAGGCACCCATTATATTTTATAGCACCACCTATTGCTCTTCCAGTCTCAGAGGATGACTTCTTGTTCTTTGCACATTTCTGCTAACAAACAGGTCACTGGACAGCTCTTTATATAGACCCTGTACATATTTATGCGATGTAATAATATCCCAAGATGCTGTTTTTCTAGCATACATATATGCAAATTTTTTGTCTCATAATTCTTCATAACTAAGATCTTCCAATCTCCTTATTCATTTTGCGGCGCTCCCTTGGACCTTTTCTAGTTCCGTAATCTCCTTTTTTAAGGACTGGTGTCCAGAATCCCACCGCATTTTCAAGGTGAGGTCTTACCATTGACTTATAAGGAAGCAATATCCCCAGTGTGACTTGGTCCACTTTATTTATACACATATAATAAATTATATATTTTAATGACATAGAGAGTTAACTCAAAATGTTCACAAATTCTTATTGTTATACAACGATATGTGCTGTAATATTGCTTTAAAGTAATTACAGGTTTAGCTGATGCTGTTCGATATGAAAAAGGACAGTTTTTCTACGTCCAGGGCCCATATTTTAATAAATCCCTTCATCATCCAACTTTGTGGGTCTGACTAGAACAGGAATACATCCCTGGCAGGTACTGGGTCATCTTGGAGAAAGGACAAAAATGATTTTTTGAGTCCAAGCGGTGTGTTCTTCACCCAAGTCCTCCTGGTTCCTCCATATAAAACTGCCTAAGATCATACATTTAATAAAGTGCCCGCAGCTTCTTTGGCAAAGCCGCTAAAATCATATTTGGATGGTGACTAATCTTTACAACACCCTGTTCATGTTCACAAGACATGAAGAACATTCTACGCGTGGTTTATTATAAATTCCAGAAAAAGGGCATGATCACCCCTGCTGATTTTGTGACATCCTTATAGACTTTCAAACATGTAGCATTCAAACATATAGTGTCGAATATTTGCCATCGAAAGCAATAAAGATCATCATCCAGCAAAAGATCATCTGCCGCTTTTAAAAATCCCTTTGCACCCGGAGGGGTTAAACGAACAGAGCATATTTCTTCGTGGATCTGTGTACTAATTTTTGTCAAAGCAGTTGCAGGTCTGGCAGCGGGGCCTCCTTCCTCGAAACTTCTGCTATGCGTTAAGTGAAAAAATGCAGTTGGACATGGCTGTGATTAATTTCTCTGCAGTCCCGCTCTGGCTATATTGTAAGCACAGGTTTAGCTATCTCCTTCATCAGTTCCTCTAGGACTAAGTTAGCCGACTGGTACGTTTCCAAATGGGGGTGAACGAGGGTATATTTGTTGATTTACTGGTGCCGATCCGAGGTGCTGTATTCTGCCATAGGATTCTATACGTGGCCGTGTGTATATATATATAATATATATATATATATATCAATAATACTGAGAGGGATTTGACTTATAAGCAATATGGGGGAAAGGATTTATAGGCTATTCAGACTACAGCTTACAACAGCTGGAGGAACAATGTTGGACACCTACTACCATATTTGAACTATTTTTTTCCCCTTAGCTCATGCAGGCAACTTTTTTGTTTTGGAATTTAAAACTGGGGAAGAAATGGTTAAGAGGACATTGACTCAAAAAAGGGCGGTTTGGAGAAATAGGTAGCGTACAATATAAACATATATCAAACGGAGCAAAATTCCTTACAAATACTATTGCCAAGATAAACTGGTAGTTTCCAAGCCCCCTAAACAAACCTGCTTACAATCAATTTCTTCTTTTTTTTCCCCCCTCTATAAACACTGTCTTTCGTCTAAGGGAGAAACAAGCATGGACAGCCTCACCGTTACAGCCGTATCTGTGTATACCGTGATTACCGTCTGTCTTGTCTTTACTAGAGCCTGCTGTTGCAAAAATAAATAGTATCTACGGGATGTTTCAGCCAAATAACAATCCTGTAAACACATATATGCATCATTCTGTTTTTGAGTAAATTGCATTAAAGCCACATTTTTTTTTATTTAGGAAAATGGCTTATGTACACATACAAAAAAAATGATTTTTTTATGGGTTGAAGGTTTTTCTTAATCATGGGATTGTAAGCTCTTTGGGGCAGGAAATGCATTTCCTTATGCATGCATAGCTATTGATAATGTCTATTAATACCATACTTCTTATAGAACTGCATCCCCTCTTTATTATACTGTAAAAAAAACCCTCACCCATCGAGAGCTCAGAAAATAATGCCAGTAAGTGCTTTAAATATAACTATGTATCCTTCTCGGCTTCTAATCTGATAACCAGGGAAGCACATTCTGAAAAGAAAAAATAAAATAAAGACATAAGACATGACTGGTGCTTGATTTAATAATTATTTCATTTGTTAATTTGTGCAAATTACATTCAAAAGCGTGGCTAGTATATCGCTGCTCTTCATTTGCTTCCGTTACAACCTTACAAAATATTTTTTAGCAGAGTATTTCCAAATATATAGCCTATGAACAAACATCCAATCTCACATACATAAGATTATAGCTCAGACACATAAAATGAACAAAAAAAAAAAGTACTTTATACTGCAAGAATTTACTCGCTCTGTACATTTTGTCCTTTATCCTCCTTTGCTTAGTAAGTGACCTCCTTGGCTGATAAAGTCCATTATTTTAGATATGTCCCTCTATGTAACCTAAATTTCTGTGTCCCTTGTGTCCAAACTGGTGATTTGGCAGTTTAGTGTATATGTGTGTGTGTCACATGAATAAAACGTAAACTAATATACCCTAAACATCATCAGAATCATTTAGTGCCAATGTATTCTGATATATAGTCAGCAATGGAACTGTGCAAACATTTCCTGTGATAAGTCCCTTGCTACAGCATTTACAAATAAACGCCCCTCTTTGGCTATTAGAAATGTTTAGAGGTGTGGGTACCTGCAGGAGCGTAACTAGAGACGCCAGGGCCCCGACTTCACCAAGCAACATGTCCCACAGTGCCAGCTACAACTTGCGAATGCCACCTTTTCCGCCAAACAGCTTATCAGGGCCATCTTTGTCCCCAAACACCTTGTATGTGCCCCTAAAAACCTGTTTGGGCCATCTTTGCCCAAAACAGCCTGCCTGTGCCTGTGCCCACACCACTTACCTGCAGGAGAGTTGTGTCTGAAGGACCTGAAGAAATTGTGGTTTACTTTGACAGGTGATATTTCATGTTCACACTTTGCCTGTCATTCTTTCAACATTTGATGTGCACTTTGTACAGGTATTTGAAATGTAAATTGACATTACTGTCGCTGTGGGTACACTGTACTGCAGCTGCTATGTACAAAGCCACATCAATATCAATGTTTCAAGTACTTCACCAGAAATGGTGAAGTACATCTACATCTTGCGCAATACTCATTACTATTAGGGATTCCAACCACTGATGCGTTCAAAAAAAAGGTCATCCATATCCAGCTTTTTGTGGTCTCCATGTTCTTTGCACACAGAAACCAAATGAATGTACTGTAACATGTACAATGAAATTAGATTTAACTTAGTACTACAATAAGTAAGAGAATGGGTAAAAGAAGTTACATTCACCGGTGTCAGGCATTGATTTCTGGAAACCACCACATTTAGGGAACAATCACATACAACAAACTATATGTAATATTCTATAAAATCCCATCATAAGAAATATCATTAGGTATGATTGATTGTATTATACATAAAATGTAAGAACATTTTTGTTTGAAAGGTACCCAAGTGTCTTCCTTCTGCCTAGTGGAATAAAGTTCACCTGAGCCACCATATTTGTTCCAAACATTTTTTTTATCAAAAACGCTAACTTTAGATTTTTGGTTTTGAGCCTTCGCCTGGTATGGAGAGTTCCCAACCCAAGCGTGTAGATGCAGCAGAAGGTTGATGGATTATACAGTGAACTGGAGATGTAAGACCACACACACTTTGAAAGATAACAGAAAAGTGTGTTGAAGATGTCCCTGTTACTTTGCACATAACTTTTATTAAGTCTCCCCAGATAAACTGTCAAGCTTGTGTTGGAAATCTATTATTTTTTTTGCGTTGCGCTGAAGTACAAATACGAGCTCGTAAAATAAACACATTTCAAAGTAGTAACTAATTACAGTCGGATGGTCGTCTGTGCCTGCAGGTTTGGATACGTCTAGCAGTTTAAAAATAGGTTATAATTACTACCATCATTTTAATGTTGCTTTTTTTTTTATTAACTTAAAGCACAAGATTAAGTATTTGGTTTAGGAATTTTGGGGTGTGAGGCTGTTATTTCAAGCATATGCATAGCTGTTCCAAGATCTCAAATACATTAATGGACTTAACTTAAACTTGTAGATAATAACATTTGTGGAATACTATTTAGAGAGGACCTACCTGGTAGGAATCGTAGGAACACACGGATGGAGAAAACGTAATGTAACCTGAACAAAACAAAATATTTTACTCTTAATAAAATCGAAACAATGGCGATGAGTATACTGATAGATGGCAAAGTTATTATTTTAAGAAAACAACATTTATCTACTGAGACCTCTCTTTTTGTCTGTAGCGCTCTGCTCGACAGCTGATAGGTTGCAGGCAACATGCCTCTCAGCCAATGAAACGAGACCAGGGGCTGGCGCAGTGATCGCCTCTCGCTACTCCAGTAGTTGGCCCATGAATGGTGGAATGGATCTAGTTACCGATCTAGGTGAAAAGTGTGTCCCTCTATGGAGAAACAATGAGTAACTGACCTCTTGTACCCTCTCACAAGCTACCTTCTCAACATTTTGGAGGCATTGGAATGTCTCTGGGTTCTTTCTTAAAAATATTTTTCTTGGCGCTTTAATGTTAGCATTAAGAATGCAAATCATACTAATAAATATAAGATAATCTAAGATTAAATATCAGGTCAAACCTAATTGCCATTGGATGAACCAATATCTCTGAGTGCATTAATTTCTTTTTGCTTCCGTTGCCCTCCGTCTTTTCCTTCGTCTGGTTTTGTATTTAGATTTTTACCCAATATGGGCCATCGCTGTCTGTTTTGCTCATATATATATAAGTAGTATCTTGGTGGAGCAGTCTGTAGTGCTATCTCTAGCTGTGCTGATCACATGAGCGACAAACACTTCCTATGGCTTAAATCAAAGCCGTCTCTTGGTCCGTGTTGACATTAGCAATCACCTTGGCACTATGCACAACTGGTCTGCACTTTGCACTCCCCGCTCAGGGCTTTTTGAAAGATAATACGTTTGAGCTTCAGGTGTTACCAAAAACAGAAGTATATCGTTGAACAAAGGAGCAAAGAGATCACTTGCTTGTAGGGGTCAGCCTGTGATCTCATCGCTGCCGACTGTGTGATTGCATTAGAGAAGGATATATTGGGATTTAAAAACCTGTGGCACAGATCAAAGTGTAAGCAGATGCATCCTTACCAGGATTCGTCTAAAAGGCATTAGGGTGACATCCAGAAAATGTAACACGTCTGCATATGTTACGTCTGTGTCTCCATTCAAGGAGAGAACAGAGAGATGCATAGTAAAACCTATAGCTATATTAGTACGTGGCTATTTATTTTTAAACAAAGGTCGCTTTGTTCATTATATTCATACATATCTGAGTATCTGAGACGTTTCTCTTGATAATTTCTTATGAACTGAAGGCAACTACTCACATCTTCTCATGGATGCTTGTATGAGTGTAGATATGTACAAATATGTGCTTGATTTTGAGCTTTTAGATGCATTTGGCTTATATTCGCAATCCTCGTTCATGTCGTTTTTTTTACAGGTTTAATATTACTATTATCGTCCATCCTGACTTTTTTGTGTGTTTGTTAAGTCTACACTATTGGAACTTTTAGCATGTGTTTAATAATAGAAAGATGGTGGTCTAAGCTGATTTCTTATAATATAACTGTTTCATTGTTGAGCAGTAGTGTAAAATACGTAGAGATATTAGAGATATAACACAGGAGTTGAATTATTAGCCTTATGGAGCTGGAGGAATAAGAAAGTTTAGTGTAGAGAAGAACAAATTTATATCTACACCTAAGACTAAATTAAACATATATCCGACTCTTTGAGTCAACAACAATTTAGATCGCAATAGGACAACATGATTTCTGTCTTTGCTTAATACTATCTGGATCCGCTCTTCTTTATTTTACGGTCTTTCCTTAAGATGAAGGCATTGTTCTCACCTCTGTACAGATGAAGGAGATTTAAGAATCTTTATCCACTTTGATGCTCGCAGGGGGAACATCAGAGCCAAAACTGCTTCAGCTGAGGCCATGGCTGAAGTTTTTCATTCTCTGATCCCTTTGGTCTGTGGGAATTCAGGATTTGCTTTCAATAAATCCCTGACTGTGAAGGATTTTCTTATTAAACGCAGTGTCTGATGTGCGTGTGTGTGTGTTTTTTTTTTTTTTACCCCTCCAGCTTGTCCGTTCTCTTTTGTAACATGCCTATTGAAAAGCTTCACAATGCGGTCTGATCACGACTTACCAAAATTATTTAGTGTCCCTGTCCCTCTTTCCAAATGCAGAGAGAGCAAAAGCTGTTTGAGAAACAATGCTGTGGAAGGCAAGTGCTTGTTCGAGTCTCTTCTGTGTGCAGAATATAGTGCTGTCTTCTTACGTACCTAGAAAATGATGCCATTGAGCCATCGTTACTTTTATTGAATTATAATAAAAAGATCTAATGTCAGTCAAAGGTGATTTTCCGCCCTGTTTTTTTATATACAGGTTATGGTATATAATCTTGTAGAATGGGGCACCTAAGGTTATATTTAACATTTTCTCTGTCCAAGATAGAGGTTGGTATCACCAAGATGCCATGTTTAGGGAGAGGGTCTGCAGAAGTCATTACAACAACATGCGGAGGGCTCAAAAACTATTAACCAATAAAGTGTGTATCTTTGCATGTGGGAGAATGGGTTATTAGAAATGATAAAGGTAGAGAGGGATCATGACATGCCTACCAATTGTCCTTATGCTTTATTTACTAAGTATGATGATTAAAAAATATATCAGAAGTGTTCTGCTTTGAGACACAACTCCTTTTCTTTTCTTTTTTCTTCCTAAATACAGACCCTTGCACCATTTGCACAACATATTTGATCACAGGAATAGATGGCTGCTTAGGATGGTGGGAAGTGCTGCATGGTTGTAGGTAAAATGATGTGGTACTCAAGGAGGGATGATAGGGTAAGACTAAAGTAAGTGAAGGTGTGATGGTCAGAGGATTACGATGCAAAATATTGGGCAAAGGGCGAATTGTCGTCAAGGCTAGTACAACAAACGTTAATCCTTGTGAAGAGATAGCGATGGAGTGGAGGTAGGTTTGGGCAGGTAGGTGTCTAATGTTTGAGGCCTTGGGCATTTAGTGTTTGAGTACTGCTTGGGCATTTAGACAAAGCTTTACTGTTCACCATCTCCTTGCAGGCTCAAATGATTATGCGATATACTACTTCTTCTGTCCTGCTGGCCCATGGAATATCACTGCAGATTATAATGTCACGATAAGCTATAATGGGTTATGTATTTGAAGTAGTGCAACGTTTAAAATGTGCCACTTAAGAAACCAAAAGCACGTTCCTTCTAAGCGAACCATTCCATTGTTTGCTATGATGCTTTGGGACATTTTCAAGCATTCCAACAGAATAGACACATTATACACAACCTCCTACATTTCCACCTTAAGCAATTGATGTAATGTGTCTGTGCTTTTGAATTGCTAACATACTAATTGGTAGGTTTTAAATGCTTCGGTGAGACTTCCCTGATGGCCTCCGCTAAGAGAACTGAACTGCATTTTAACACCACGTGTTCATTATTCCAAATGTTATCCCCTTGCTTTCTTGCCGGCAGGTTGTGATTGCGCAACCA
The DNA here is from genome assembly GCA_009364415.1 of Spea multiplicata. Classification (NCBI taxonomy): domain Eukaryota; kingdom Metazoa; phylum Chordata; class Amphibia; order Anura; family Pelobatidae; genus Spea; species Spea multiplicata. The sequence continues at coordinate 93,359 of VKOC01018696.1, read as the reverse complement.
GGCAGTGAGGGTATAGTTGGAAAGCTTTCTGCCTTAGCCATCTTGCCTAAAGAAGTGACTCTTTAAACATACTGCTGACCAAAGTAGACAATCTCATAAGTGTTCAGCACTTCATTTGCCATGGCTTAATAATTTGGAAGGGTTAACAATACCGAAGAAGTAAGACAGCTGCAGCTTTCTTTAGTCTCACTCATAAATTCTGACCCTGGTGAGTGCTTGTTATGAGCTGTGTGTTAAAAATACGGTATTCCCTGGTGTATTAGTGTAAAGTGGCCCATGTGGAATATTTTTGAGTTCTGGGGTTTTGTTTTGTTTTTTTATTTTATTTTTCATTCAGTGATATCATTTGGAGCACTCTGTCCATCTGCTGACAATTTACACTATGCATTTGGAAATATCATTGAAAGGGGTTAATAAGAAAAGCCATGGAATTTAATATTTGAAGCTGAATTGTTAATGGTGACTGTAACTCCTAAAATGTGTTACCTGTCTCTGCGGCACTCAGGTATCTGCCACTATCATACAAGAACACCTGGTTTATTATATATTTACTGTTCTCATTCTATCCCATGCAGACCACAAACCTAGGACAGGTTTTGAAGTTTTTTTTTCCTCCAAAATTCAATGAGAGTATTGTTTGCTTTACATATCCAGGGAAGTACATCCTAAAATGAAAGAATGTATTCTAAAAAAAAAAACATTTTTTCAACAAGTATGTCGTTAGACAATGTCTTGGTTGTTTTAGCACAAGCTAAATTGCAGAAATTCATTGGAGGAGAATGATGATGCCCCAATGAGTAAGAGTCCACACATTTGTACCAAATTCTCTATTAAAGGTACAGACCAGCCATCATATATGTTTATATGCATATGATGGCTGAGAGTTATCTTGTGGTTGACTTTTTTGGCATTCAACTGCATAGGTGGGTTCTTCACTATACCCTGTAAGTTTAGCATGTCTGCTCAACCTCTAACTCTTCTTTTTTCCCCAGAAGATGCATTGGGCCAAACGTATCTCTTGATAAGGATTGCGAATGTCCTCATGCTCACCTTCATTCATGGTCAGGCTCCCTCACACAAAATTTGGAAAGATATCTAACTAAATCCTACACAAGCATGCAGATTTGGCACAACCATTGTGCTTTCCTGCAACGACCAGGATACGAAAAACAAAACATATTTATGTGTTTTAAGTATTTTAAAATGCATTTATGTTGGTGAGGCTGTTTGGGCCATCTGACTGCCCTTCAAGTTGTGCATTTTCAGTTTCATGCCCCACATTCGCACTGCTAACCATGATTCAGCGCCAGTCCCATTTCACGGACAGTTTGATGTTGCTGACATTGAAGAAGAGTGCCTATTAAAGTACTCAATTTGAATAAATTAATGTGCACGGGGTTCTGAGCTCAGCCAACGCTGGCTAGGGCTAAGTATATTCCGTGCAGAATCCCCATATGAAGCCTGTAGTGTTGCTCGTAAAGTGGGCATGTCATCCAAAAAGGGTGCAGGTCAAAGTAGAGTTCACTGGTCCAATTCTTGAGCATCTGCAAGCAGAGCCCTCTCTACTGTCGCTACAAGGTAGCAGCTTTACAGGGTTTCAGTGAGCGCTAATGAGTAGAGAGTTTGGAGAAGGAACAAGCAGACCCCTAAATATTCAAACGTGAAGCCCCCACTGCTTGGTTTTTCTTCCACATGGGGCAATGCTGTGTCATTCTTCTCCTGCCAACTGAAAAATAAAGTATGATCCCTGCCCTCTGCTCAGCATTCTAGGAGATGGTTTGCATCACCTGCCAAACAGATCTGGGTGTTGCTTTTGACATATCACACAGATACGTTCTATTTAGGACTGAAGTGCTCTGAAAATGAAAAATTGCTATATTTAAAGCAAACATTTGGACCTTTCTGCACGCATGGTTATCTAGCAGTGTTCTGTTAAGGAAGTCTTTCAGATAGTACATAAACACATTTCTAATTTTAAACTGGTTGGTTTGTCTTTTATATAAAATAAAACTATAGTATATCGTTTTAAAGGTCCTGGTCTACATCCTACGCTGAATCAACGCCTTTTAAACTAAACGCAGCATTGGAAATATTTATCAGTTATTTCTCGGTAAAAATAATTAAATCCGGTAAAATTTTACGTTGTCCATCTATTTCTTTTGTTGCCAGTAACACTTAATTGTCATGTGAGATTAGAGCAGGTACTGATAGGTCAGTGCTATAGAAACTGAAAAAGCTTTTTGTTAAAAGTTTGACATTTTTATAGCAGAAAGAATAAAATGACTATGGAACATAATGACCCTATATAAATCAACGAAAAAAAAATATGTATTTGTGTAATAGCCAACAATGTTTTAAAAAACTAACAAACTTGAATCTACAAATGTAAACCAGAGGGTAGCATGGATTTTTTATTTGGACCCAAAGGAAATAGGTAGTTTAAGGCATTGCGTGTGGAGACGGATACCTTTTTAAATGCCGCTGTCATCACTGGAAGCTAAAATAAAATCAAAAGGGATGAATAGTTTGTGGTTAAAAAACAAAGCCCATTACAGGTGCCAAAGGATCTTGCATGCAATGTAATTTCCTCAGCATGGGAATGGAAATTGCGCAATTGAAAAAGCAGATACTAAAGTTGAATTAAAAAAAAATAAAAATACAAAAATTGTTGATTTCCGTAAGAGGTTGGAAATTTGGCTTTTTAGTAAGATTTGGTTATACATCAGTATTGGCATAAAATGTTCCCTGTGTATCTCAGAGGAAATGAGTAAACTGGCACTGCTGACCCTTCCAAAAGTTACTTTGCCTGAAATGTCACGTTGGGTTTTTATTTGGGGGTCACCATCTTCTGTGTAAAAGAGTACCTTCTATCAACAGAAAATGTACTCAGCACTTTTTAAAGCTTCAGTCAAGCAATTATTATTAGTGAGCCTACAATCTTACAAGGTAGAAACAACTAGGTTTAGGTATAACCATTGTTATTGATAACATAATCTGACTTTCCATAAAGAATATTCTGGTGGCCACAGAAGTACAATAGAATTGATAAATTACATTTGTCAATATTTCCACCTGACTGTTTTCATGTGGAAGATAGCAGTCTCTCCTTGAGGGACCTTCACTTGACCTGTTAGTCTGGAAATAAGTGCAGGAGGAGAAAACATTGGTGGGAGCATGGTATGAACACCCTTTTTAAGACCCATCTGCCCTTCTCTTCTCCTGTGATGTCCTTCTGGTGTCTTCTAAAAGTCACTTCAATGTGTAGATACATAGGAGAAAATCTGCTTATGAATTTGACTGTGTAACTGAAATCCATTATTCCATTTTCATAGTTCCACCGACATTTCCCTTCCGTTTTACTACCTTTTTGGGTGTCTGTGTAAACCCCAGTGGCTTGGTTCAGCACTAGCATACCTACCAACTTTCAGATGTCCCACAATGTGAGATATCTGGGCATGTGGTGTTCCTATGTGTCTCAGGCCGTGGAACACCTCCTACAATGGCAGATTATGGCAAGTCACTGGAAGTCCAGTAAGCATAAATCTATATGGGACACCAAACCTATTGGGACTGGCCTGGCAAATTCGGAATTTCTGGTAGCTATGCACTAGAAACATATGAGTCAATAACGGGAAAGGTTTCAGCAGCAGCAGCGAGGTTCATAATGCATAATATTATATGATAACAGTAACTATAGACATGCTTGTTTCTTTAACCCCTTAATGACAAAGCCCGTACATGTACGGGCTCAAAATGCATGGTTTTCAATGGGTTTAGGGAATGCCCATTGTCCTTAAGAGGTTAAGTGTATCATTCTGTGCATAGTGAGAATAATAAATAAGTGTGAATCACTGTAGACTTCAAATGTATACGATTGTAAGAGTTCAAGTTATTTTTTTTGTTACTGTCCTGAAGAAAAATAGTCAGTGACACATAGGGCCAAACTGGCCCATTCCAAACCTGATACTTTACTTATTTGCTTGGCAGGGTAGCCGTATGCACATAACAAGCATTCTCAAGCAAATTCTGTTATTTGTATATTAACCTTATATTTCCAGTGGCACTTTCTCACATTACCCAGGAATGATGAGTACTGATTATTAACAAGGACTTGCAGTTTCCCCCCCCTAAAAGACACTTTTAAAGAAACATGCATTTATTATACATAACTATATAAATCACTCGCCATGTTCTGCTGAGTGCTTGTCCCTACTGCCTTTTTTTTTATTGCTGCCTGTCCAAAATATATATTTGTGATGATACTTTCAGATGCACTGTGCAGAAGGAGTCCTCGGGTACCTAATAACACCGGTTGAACGTTCTGTATGTGATTGTCAGACAGCATATTTCTGGAATTACAGATTTTTGACTTTTTTTTTACCCCATCTTTTTCTTGCAGTTTTTGGTAACACTGCTCACTCCCTTCAGCTTTCTGTTGGAAAAGATCGAAAGCGTCTTGCCTTCTGGCTTATGGCACCAGCTCACTCGAATGTAAAGACCAGCTTCCTCCAGTGAATCTGAAAACTTAAAACGGTGCAAAGTTCTTCTGCGCTCCATCAAATTTCTACTTTAATACTGAAAATGCCGACGTTTAACTTTCCAAAATAAAAACCAGCTCAGCAATTACCGTTTCCTGTCTTTCTTATCGTCGCCATATCAAAAAGCGAGCATAAAAGTGGAAAACTTAATTAAAAAAAAAAAAAATAGCAATCGTGCTGCGTTTAGAATATTTCAGGAAAGGAAGACATTTGCGTTAATACACGTCAACTTGGGAATGGATGCTATATGAAAACAAGACAGTGGGAACAAATAGTTTGGAGATTGCTGACGACCTTTGACCTGTTGCCATTCTTTCCAGCCGAGCATCGGCAGCCAGACAAGGCATTCTTCCAGTAGTCAGAGAGTCACTGTTTCCTGGACCATACCCAGTTACCAGTCATAAAAAACACAGGGGAAGAGAGTAGATGTGGCAGGTAAAAACTCAATTCCGCACATAAGACCATATAAACCAGCTATCGGAAGAATGCAGAGCTTTTTGGTAACCCTTTGAAAGCCATATTGAGCTCCAGGGGGATTCATTCACATCTAATCCTTATTACACGCTCTGGTAAACTATTTTTGTATTCTCTCCCGAGAGATACATTTAATACCAGCTGCAAGACTTTCTTAAAGGTGGGGATTCACGCGATTTCAAATCAACTGGGTAAAAATAAATCACTAGTGCTGCTGTCAATGTTATTTTCATTTTTGAAATCTTGATTTTATGTTTGCCTTCTGGTGCGAAAACCCATAACACTTAGCAGAAGTCAGTAACACACACACACACACAAACATATATATATAATAACTTTTAATTGTAGTGCTTTGGTGTTTTGATTTAAAGCGATATTTGTTTTAGATGAATTGGGTGATCGTATTGGTTTCATTAATATTTTCTTATATGCGGAAGCAGGGCTAGAGAGGTCCTAACCAGTAACCTCTATCTTCTTGAATTCTTTAGTTTTTTTTTTTTCATAGCATTATATTTTATTAGTTTATTTATATTATAATTATATATGATATATATTATCATTATATTTTATTAAAGTCAGTTTAACAGAAAGACATTTTCAAAAAAAACTTTTCTGACATATGCAGATATACTTAACCCGTTAATGACAAAGCCCGTACATGTACGGGCTCAAAATGCATTCTTTTCAATGGGTTTAGGAAACCGCCCATTGTCCTTAAGGGGTTAATTTTCCCCCAGCATTAGAAAAAAACGTAAGCTTTTTAAGGATTACACGTTATATAACAACTATTGTAATTGTGTTACAGGGACATATTCTGGCAAAGCCACAGCCCGTATAGAATACTTTAGAAGGTGCTGCGTTCCTTTAAGCCACAAACTGCCAAGATATGATGCCTTATCCTGGCACTTCGCAGAAGTCAGGCCAAGGTAAATATGTTGCTGCCGTATTAACCAAAAACTGAATTTATTCTAGGCAGATGTTATAAGGGCTGGACTGGGGATTACAATGGATCATGACACATTGCGTGTGTGACCTCGTGCATACATACAGTGGCAGGCTATGCTCTCACAGGCAGAGATCTCTGTGTGAATAGACACCATTGCAAATTCTGGTGGGCTCATGCCCAGTGGTGGCTCTCATGGACCTCTATTGCCTCTTGTGTGGCACGTCCCGTCTTTTAGTATGATCAGGCACACAAATTAGAGCAGCGCTATTCACACAGATCTATCACACTGTCTCTGTTTCTACGGCTCAGCGAGCTCTGGAATTTTAAGGTTTACTTTACTCCAGTATGACCGCAATGTTTTGCCTATGGGCATGTTATGGTTAACTCTAATCCTGGTTTTAAGGATAGAAAGATCACTTAATTTTGTTGTTAGGGGTTTAGTCTAAAAGTTTTTTATTGAATGGGTGTAAGTCACTCATATCTAATTCCTTATTAAATCAGATTACTAAAGTGCAAATGCTGCTATGATATGTCTGCATTTCACTTAGTTGATGATAATTAACTATAGCATAGCATTCTATACATACCGTCTCAATTGTCATTATTATTTGCCTGAAGCGGTATAAGGGAATCCGCCAATACATGGACAGATAAAAAAAGGCAAGTTTCCCTCTTCTCTTTTTGTATTTATCCACTTCAGCCATTTTGTAATTGCGCTTCAATCAACCTCTGTGTATCTTGTTCTCCTCATCCCGCTGACAGCGTTAGATAAACAGATAATCCTCCTGCAATGCCTGGAAGAACACTTTAAGAGGATTAATCTCAGAAGGGCCATAACAGAATTGTATCGTCAAGTGATCTGTACAGAAACCATCACACTGAGAGGCATTCTGTAAATACGTATTAATATACACTGAGAGGCTCTTGGGTATTCATCAGTTCAGTAAATGCTGCATTGAGCACGCACATTGAAGGCCCGCTTAATGTCTTTTCCTGCTTTGTCTTAAGTTATTCTAAGCAGGTCAAAGAAAGGGTTAGAATTACATCAAAGATATTTAAGATACCCAAAGTATTTGCAGAAAAAAAAAAGGAAGCACCAATCATTTCAGAGATGAAATCAAGGGAAAACTTTTAGATCAAACGTGTTGTATTTTACTAATTTCAGTACATTCTTTAGTTAATAACACATCATTACAAAAAAAAGTAAGATGATGCAGCACATTCTTGTATGAAGATAAATTGACTTTAAGTGGAAGAGCGGCCAGCATATAAACCCTGATTTCAGGACTATTACAAATTCATGACTTTTGGCAACTTCGACGTGGGAATTGAACCAATCATGTCAACAAGCAAACTGGGAGCTGAGTTCAACCTGAAACATTGCTAACTCACCAACTAGAAAACTACTCTCCAAATGGATCCCACTCTTGTTTAGATGATAACATTTGGTCATTTTATATCTAGTAATAAAAACCACGTTTTTTTCATGATCATTCTTTTTATTTCCATTTCATATCTACCACCTTTACTGTTCCATAAACTCACACTGACTCCAGCAGCCCACCATTACTGAAGACGCGCACCTGTTTCTTTAGCGTTGTTACCTTATGTATTTAACACACGTGAACATGTTATCGTCGAAGTACGCAAATTTCCCTGTAACAGCCACTAAACCTGTGCGTGGATTTGCCAAGGTTCCTTGCGTAATGACAAACATATTTTCTCCATTTTTATTATTCTAAAGAAAACATACAAAATCCCAAGTGTGAGTAGATGAAGACTTAGAAAGCCCTGAATCATGAATTCCTCTAAATAACTAGAACAGCAGGTACGCAATTTTCCTCTTGTGCCAGATAAATATAAACCGCGAGGACTGTTTCTGACCGTGAAATACTTGTAGTGATTAATAGTTGTGTGGTAGACTTTTATTTTCATTGCAGCATCCTCAGGGGCCCATGTGTTGTACAATCTACTGTAATGCTTTTTAGAGTTGAACAGGTTCCAGCGTTGTGTGGGGTTATGAATGGGGGGGAGCTCCTTACATGCATCATGCAGACAGCTGGTTTCTTTCACATGTCTAATCCGATACAGAGAAGACCCATCTTCAATTCTAATATTCACAGCATTCCCTCGGTTGCTAAAAACCCACTGCCTCACCAGGACCAATCCCTCACAAAAGGTGAAAAGCCTGTCGTTTTCAGCATTTCCTTGGTTGGTGCTATTAGCAGAATGTAAAAGTCTGGTTTACAGTGATTACTAAACCTATGCAGAACATAGGAGCCAGCTTGATTTTTTTTTTTTTGAAGAGACGTGACCATGGCAGCTGAACTATTACTCTTGGGAAGGCTCATAGACACATGCGTATTTGTACTTGTGTTATTTGTGACCTACCAATTTGGCTACATAGCCTATATAAAAACCCTATGTGCAAAAGTATGAGCCTGTTCTACGAGCCAATTTTCTTGCGTTGCCTGTGTAGCTGCCCTCTATTGTCCTTTTATGAGCAGTGAGGACCATGGGTCTCAGAGGTCCTCCTATCGGCCCAGGGAGCTATACAAATCAAAGAAGGTGTGTGCAGTTCTTATATGGCTTTAAAGCTAAACTTGGCTCTTCACATAACATGGGTGGTCGAAATGGACACCTGAAATTTTGGGGACAATGTTAGGGGTTCCTTGTATTGTGTACTGTGTGACAACGTACTCTAACCTTTGTGTTTAAACTAGCTTCCCCAGGATAGTTTTCCCCAGGCATGCACCGTCAGTCTGTTACTTCTGTGGTGACTTAGCTTATCAGGAAACTACCTGAGCAATCAATCCTGAATCAGAATAAGAGATACCATAAGCATTTTTAGAACATATTTTCTGTAAACCACTGTTATTTAAACTTATTTTGTAAATCAGTGACCCATCATACACCATAACACTCTTTACTGCTGGTGGCCCTGACAGCTCAAGTTGAGGGATCTCTGGAAAAAGATACAATTTATTTAATAGACAATTCCCTAAAGCCCGTGGGTGTGAGTTTGGCATCTGGTACTCAAAGTGACAGTGTCACATAAACTCTAAAATTACGATTGCTATACATGTTCTCAGGTTAATCATATTAAGGACTGTAAACTCCACTGAGACCTCCGACCACGGTAAGTAGATTAAAGTAAGTAAATGAAAAGGTTTCTTTTGTGGCAGAATCTGTCTGACAAGGATGGAGAGCCTGTCTTATCTTCAGTCTTCTGATGCAGGTGGAAGAATATAAATTTACAAATGTGCAGCACCTCCTAACCATGCTCTTCCCATCTCTAGCCATGTCCCCCCCCCATTGGAAACCTGAAATTTTGGGATGTATGCAAGCAAATAAAACACACTTTGGTATCTCCTCATTACTACGATTTACAAAATGATCTGTTTACAAAACATCTATGGGAAAATATGCAACAAAGCAGAAAATCAGATACTCTTGTAAAACAGCTTGAGATTATATTAGTACAGCAGCATTTGACTATACAATGTAGTCACTTGCCTAGTAATGTAGTTACTGATAGTTTCCGTTATATTTTCATTTTAAACAAAAAACGAAGAAAGTGGAAAAAATCCCTAAAATTAGAAAAACAGTGATTTTCACCCATGAGTATTTAATTCATTTGTCAGCAGAAATGTTTGCCACACACAGTCTGTATTATTAAGGCATAGACAATAGAATTAGATTTGTGAACACAATGTAAGCCGTACATCACATTTGTGGAAACAAGGGCTTTGTGCTTGTACGCCGAGACTCAGTAATTGGCAGAGGAGAACACGGAAATAGCTGATAACCTGTATATATGTCATCACAATCCTCTGTTGTTAAATATTCACTGTTAAATGTTAAATAAGGATACCCTAATAGCCCGCACATTTTTTTTTTAAATCAAACCAACGCAAGCAACACATTGTAGAGTGCAAATCATTTTTAACTGGGAAAATATACAAAGCTTTGTCCTGGGATAGCAGATTTAAAGTAGCTCTGTGCCCTGCAGTTTATTGCTATACCTGAAAGGTATATCCTTAAAGGTAGATTGGAGAGGATGGAGTTAAGCTCCTCTAGAACTTAATTTGCAAGTCCTGTTTGAAATTGAATACTGCCAAGCAGAGGGGTTTATTTACCATCAAACTACAATTTGTCGAAAGGATATTTGGCAGAAGAATGCCATGTGAAGGAGTACATGCTGCGGTGATGTGGCTTAGTTGATTAACGCATCGTAAACAGGAAATCCTGAGTTCGAATCTCAGCAGTACCTGCGTTTTTGAGTAACCACTGTTCAGGTTGAGCTGCTCCAGTTTGAATTTAAAGGCTTAAACATTCTAGATCATAGAAGGTTTATACCCGTTGAATGTCATCCCGTACACACTAAACCTCTAAGCCTAACCTCTGCTTTCTTGGTGGGTGTTTGTGGCATACTGAAAAGACCTGAAGGGTAGCTGTCTAAATGTTAGTGCCACAGAAGAAGCTCATCATATTGTACAAACATAAGCACAAACCTATAAATCAGAACGAAAGAGTAATCCATTTTTTATATGCCTGCTCTCTTTGTTGAAGATCTGAAACCCCAGCAGATCATTTTTCTATAAAACACTCTGCAGAAGTGCTAGGCTGCCCCTTATTCCGTGGTAGCAATCTTATACCGTTGGCCTAGATAAGTTCTATACACTGCTACTATCACCAGGACATCTAAAGCAACCATGACATTAGCCAGCAACTTACTGAATAATTTTTCTGCTCCTTTTATGGGATTTCCCCATAGTCCCTTTAAGTGAATGCATTCTGTGCAGGACTGGAAAGTGGTCCACTCAGTATCTTGTCAGTATCTTGTTTTTGTCCTTTTTTGCCACTGGCCCACTTGGTTGGAATTGAAAGCTGTCAGCCCTCCTTTGGTCCAGCTCCAGTTAAATTGTTTCTTCTCACTTTATTTTTTTCTCTCATATACCATCTTCTGCTAATGGGTATTTGTTTCTCATCTCTATCTCTTGCAAATACATGAAGTGTATAGCATGCTAGTAGTAACATAAACAATATGATAAAACTATTTGTAACCATGGTGGAAACATAATCCCATGATTAGGGTACATAAACAATTTCAATAATCTCTAGACTAAGCACCCTCAGGCAGGGCTCTCTCTTCCATCTGTGTGTCTTACATTTGTATTGTCACAAGTCCTGGTGAGTTTCTACCCTTGTTATACTGTATATGATACTCGCTGCTTTGAAACTACAAGCGTATAGTAACTACCTATCATTATACACACATTGTTTTAATTTTAACTTCCCTACCAAGGGATTTGTCTCAGAGAAGATGCTAACCACCCAGGCATCATGGATGCTCAGAAACTGTAGTAAGTATGATGGTTGTTCACATTCATTATGCAGTCCAGGCTCTGGCAATATAGTACTTTAGTGATCTCCAACTATTGTTTTGGAATCCATGCTGAGATGCTGATTTGAGGATGTTAGTGGGATTAGTAAATCCTTTGTCAGGTTGATCCTTGTGTCACAACATGTTGTAAAATCCCAATATCCCACTGTGAAAACTCTGCTATACAGAAATGTTTCAGCTATTGTGTACAGCTTCAGGCTCAAAAACAACAAAAGTACCAAGAAGCTGTACATTTCAAAAACTAATATCCCAAGGGCCAGTTTAATTCTTCAAAGCAAATGGGGATTAACTCATACCATAGCATAGGCTTCCAAGAATTTGAGACCGAGTTGGATTGAGCTCTTTCGCTGTACTAATGTACTAAAATTGGATAATGCAAACCATCTGAAATACATTGTCCCCCATTACTAAGGCCGTCAATGTTAAAGATAGGGGTCATTCTCATCATAGCTTTCTCAGTGATGCACAGTTTTGTTAAATTGTAATGTGGGGAGATTATTACTCTCAGGTGTGACTGCATAGTACTTTTTGATATGTGTTTCTAATATTTAAAGCTGCAGGTCCTAAGATGCAGACCACCATCCCCTAGACTGTCCCCAATTCCCACCACTTCCAGCTGCCCTCGGGCAAGGAAATGCCTCCAATAAAAAAGAATGGGAGATCTTTCGGGGCTGGGGGGAGAAAGTTATTGTTAGGCAGCCCAGTATTAGAGCTGGCTGGAGGTAAGTATAGAATGCATGTGAATTTGTAAGCAGGACATGCATTCATGCATAGATGACTTTCCACTGAAAAAAACAACCCCCCCCCAAAACAAAATGTAAAGGAGGCACAGCTATCATTTGTGCATATGATGACAGGTGTGTCCCTTCAAGGAAATAAGATGGTGTCACATAAGAGATCCTTAAGATGTAAATCTATTTTCTCTAAATTATATCTATTTAGTTATAAACAGTTGTGGTCTGAAATATGTAAAAGAATATTGCATGTGATTATTAACAGACTATTTCACGTAAAATTATTGGTCCTAAACAAGTTGCAACACATTTATTTTGCATACATATTTTATATCAAATATCAAATGAATTCGTGTATATATATATATATATGTAAAAATCAGGACACCATATTCTCATCTGGTCTTAGGGTCTTAGACTATGTACATAGCATATGATAGCTTATGATCCTAATATACTTTGTAATATTTGTATTATATTAACCGCAATCTTATTTACAATCTGGTAAAACTTGGACAAGAATACTCACAGAATTAAATCCACATGTTTAATGTTCTATAATAGGCACTTACATATTTTTTTGGCAATTAGATGAAAGCGATACAAGGGTAATGTTATTAATTATTAGGTCATTAATTTAGCAGCTGCTGTAGTGGAGTAAACATGTGGCCGCATTCTCTCACAGTTAGAACTACATCTACATGCCAGGGGGTGATGCACATCAAGTTAATGAAAAAAACCCAAACAATTTGGGTACGAATTGGTAAAAGTGGTGTAGCTGCTATAGCAATTATTGTATTCCTCCCAGGTAGCCCAGAAAAGCATTATGTCCCTCCTTTCTCCCCTGATGTCCCTCTTTTCTAGGAGCTCAAAATGTTTGGTGAGCATAAACGTATCAGAGTGTTCTATAACCCTACACGTTACCATAATGAGTATATTGTCAAAAGGAATACACTTTATTGGGCCAACATAAAAAACATATACAGTTACAAACACTTTTGAGATCTTACAGATCTATTCTTCATTCCATCTGAATGAAATCCATCTTGGACCATTAAGGCTCTATCTATTTTTCTTAATTAATTAATAATGTGTATAGAAACATCAGAAAAGTGCCTAAAATTATATTATTTAAGTAGCATACATGAAACATCCTCTAAATGTAACCTTGCTATATAACCACTTATCAACAGGCCATACAATTACATAAATGGTCTTGTAAAACCAAACCTCTAACCATACAAACCCAAAAGTCCCTCTTTGACCATCTGAATGTTGGGAGGCGTGAAATACAATGGGTTTGATTCAATGGACCTTACTTAACCTAGTAATAGGCCAAAATAGAACATAGCAGGAATGTAGTAGAAATTCAATGTTTCTGACTAAAAGCAAATGAAGGACCAAAAAGAAAAATACAAAACAATGTTGGAGCGTGCCGGTTCTTGTAGTAAGAACTGATTACAACAAACTAGGATTAGAAACTTGCAACAACTTTTCCAAATAACCTATACAAACACAGAGCTCCTTAAGTGGATGGTCTTTACAGAGAGAGAGAGATAGAGAGAGAGATAGAGTAAAGTAGTAGATTGTTGCATATATCATAAAAACTACATCCACAAACATTAACTAAAAAGCACATTTTTCTTTTAGTATATTACACATTTTAAACTTGAACAATTTGAACGATGTTATTGGCGACTGACAAGGCATTTTGTTAAACACAGCAGCAGTGCATTTGACAGTAACGGTGGGACTTGTAGGTCACGTTTCCACATGCTTAGTAATGTGGTGGTGGTGGTGGTGTGGCTGATGATACATAACATGTAGCGTATGATACATGACGTGTCAGCAGTGGCATATTCACCTTTGGGTTGCCCCACTTCTGAGGTCGGATCTCTGATACGTTAAAGGGGGCTGTGCTCCTTTACAAAAAAAGGGCGGAAGAATATGATGTCATAAGGTTTAAGGTTTAGTGAAGTAATTGAATCAAGGTCAATGTTCATAATAATTTCTCCACCTTTTATACATATTCCTGTTAGGCTAGTTTGAAAGCACAAAAAGGGAAGCATGCTTCAAATCTGATGACATTAGTTATTTATAATAAATATGTATATATAATTTGGTATTATTTTATTAGATTTAACTTTTGCTTCTTTAATTCAAATTAAATGTCAGAATAAGTAAATGGATGCTTTCATATCGTGAGCTTTTCCTCCCTTTTTATTTTACCCTCATTCCAATTTATCCATTTGATTCCTGTGTTTCCCAGAGATGATTCACCAGCTAAAACCTTCTCCAACATCAGTGGAGCCAACAGAGTGCTGAGAACCACGCTAGCAAATGTGGAGTTAATATTCCTTGGCTGGAGACCTGTGTTTCCCTCGTGTTTAGAATTAATGGATTTGTAGTCTTCCCACACAAGGGCCTCCCACAGGTTACACAAATATTAGTTCAAACATCCCAATAAATCTGTCCCAGGGGCCGAAAGAACCTGAAGTCTTTCTATCTCTGGAAGCAAAGGCCTTGCTGTTTAGAGAAACATTTGCTTTTCTGGAGGAAGTGGATGTATGTGTTGCTGTGTACACACAATTAAAAGGCTGTATATATAATTAGCAATGTGAACTGACAGCCCAGGCCGGCACGGTGATAATCTGTAACATTTAACCTCTGGGCTGGAATTCTGGGTTGCTTGATCCAGCCAACGTATGTTGGCATGTTACTTTGTATGATTTCATAAATAAATGTGCAACTGCTTATTCAAATACAGTGTGATGGGATTTACGTTCTATTTTCTGATGTTTCTGAGAGGCTTTCTACAGGTTAATCCCCATCACAAAGTACCTAAATATTAGAGGAATTCCTTTATGCCATGGATGTTTTTTTTATTTTTTATTAGATGTGTGTCTCTAATTATTTTATTATTCTGTTACGCTCAGTTGTATGGACTGTCCTATCAACATTGGCAGCAACCAAGAAGCAATCTTGGCCAACGGTGGACGACTCATGAAAGCAGAGGGGAGCACGAGAATGCACGTTAATGAAAGGCGCGGCTCAAGTGCACTGCTCGCCTTGTGATGCCTTGTGCAACTGCCCCCCTTGCTCAATGCACGTTATGGACCTGCACTTAAGCCTATGACATTGTAGTTTTGGACTATGGCCTTTTGTCCTGTCTTTGTACATTGTTTATCGAAATGTTTCATAGCCCTTCTTCCTTCAAGAATGCCAACTGTTCTGTCCAATATTTTTTATACACATACATAAGTAATACACAAATTTTTAGTATGTATTACCCCAATAAGCAGCAGGCTTAATGCTTACCTTAATGTTTATCAGGAGCACTTACCTACCCTTACCTACTCATAATATTATGGTACTCAAGAAGCTTGTCCTCATGACTGAATCAATTATGTCACACAAAACATAGTATGCAACAACTGTGTGACTATTATTGCTGCCCAGCCTGCAAAACATCTAAAGCTTTATTTTTGGCAATATATGGCTTCACAAATTAGGGACTTATCTCAGTGCAGGCTAGTACCTGAAGCACGTCTTTAGACTTCCATCAGAATATCTGATATATTGTTTGTCAAGCCCTGTCTTATACATACAGAGATACATAAAGGTAGCCCAACCAAACCCCTCAAACTACACGGGCATACTGAGGAACCTCCCTGGCCACCCCTGCCAGAGTCTGCTCCGTATAGAAGACAGGAAAGGGTTGTGGCAGAGAGAATGGGCACTGTGGTGGAACCAGCCGAAAACAGACTTGAAAGCAAAAAGTATAGAGTTGACATGACCCAACACCTGGTGGCTCGGTTAGTAAGACTCAATACTATATTGTTGATTTATAATAGCAATGACAGGCATACAATACCAACTACAGAAGGAGACAGTGGTTATGGTGCTTTGGAAAATTTATGTTCTGTAGACACAATATAAGGGACTTGGAAAATACAGTATAATTTCGAAATGAGAATGCTCAGTTCTGCCCAGAATTGCTCTGAGAACTGTAAATGTCAAACTGGTTTCCTTGAACTGTGATTTATTTCCAGGCCTGGACTTTGTATGATGATGATAGGAATCTTCTGACAGGATCTTGGTATACCAGCCCAGCTCCTATAATTTCCAGATCATAAAGGGACATTTCACTGATGTTAGACAAGGCCAACATTTAAAGCTTTACCGTGGCTGTTTTGGTGACTTCTTGACCTATAATTAGATATTTCTGGAACTCAGTAACTGATTTCTCAGAGGAATAAAGGGATCTTCTTATAAAAACTAATTTATAAACATTTTTCCCGATGTTTAAACACATAAAGGTTAGATTTATTGCTATGTGGCACTGCGGTGCATCAATGTACAGCAAACATTGTGTACAAGAAGGAGGGCAGAAAAGAAACATTTGGACACCATAAACCATTCATCACCTCATATTAATTACTAATTAATTCTGTGTTTTTGTTACAGGTGAAGTACAATAAAAATACATGCAAGGCTTGCCGTGTCAGTGATCATTCAACATTAATTCGTTCTTTTCACATCACATACTTTTTTATTTTCGAAATCCTGAAATCTATGAATTCATAGAAACAGATGCATTTCAGAGCTGTTGGCCTATTCGGTCTACCATTATATGATAAATTATAAGAAAAATTGAATAATTTTCTTTCCAAAGCTTGTAGTATCAACACAATACCCCAATCTACACCCCACCTTCTTTCAAAGCCAGTTATCTCTGAAACCATCTTTTTATTAATAATGCAGAGATAAACAATGTTGGTAAAATACAGTTTAACGTAATATTACAGCATTGTTTCTCAATTAAACTCTACCTGTAAGTTAAATTCACCCGGTATAAGAAAGTCTTTGTAAATTATATACGTGTAAAATATAAAAAAATGCTTGTACCCCCACTTTTCCTGCTGTACACTAATAAAAACATAATACTGACATTTAATAAAATACAAAAATCTGTTTGTAATATACGTTTATAGGTATTTTTTTAAAAAAAAAAAAAAATATCAAAGCAAGTCTACAATGTTGGGGGCATCTCAGTCCCATCTATGGATCTCTTTGTGAATTCTTGGTTTTTAATTTTTTTTTTGTAAATCCCCATTGCTTTCAAGGCAGCTTCAGAAATGTTACTGAACTTACTGGTTTAAGAAAAATAATTAAATAAAAAGAAATCCCTTTTTTTCTTTTGGAAGAGATGAAGTAGGACAAAAGTCTAAAGTCAAAATGGCTTGCACCTGGGGAATCTGAAATATTTCTTTGTGGAACTTGTCTGTAGGCGAAATCTTCCCAGTGCTTGTCCAGAAAATAATTTGGTGGCAAGTTACTTAACTTGTGTTTTTTTCACCAATGTAGCATTGTATAGCATATACATAGCATATCTTTCAAAATAACTTTAATATATGGACTAGTCCCCTTTAGTGATGGAAAAAAAGCCACACGATGCATGAGAGAACTTAAGTTTGAATGTCTCATCAAAGGTGTGTCATCAGTAGACCAGACACCACAATTTGAGAACAGTGTGTGTAATATAAGAACTTCTCAAATAGAAAAGTTTGGTTCCTTTCTAGCCTTTGTCACAGGGTCCGCGCTGCATCCTGGGAAGTGTAGTCCTGTCTTTAGTGCCTTGCAGAATTATTTAAATAGGAAGCCATGCAGCCAGACTACACTTACACCCAGAATCCCGCGGGGCCCATGACTCCTTGTCCAGTGTGGCTCACGTAGTTTGGTTCAGGTCTGGTCCAACCATTCTGCTCTCTTTGGTGCCTTGCAAGTATGTACATCTACTGTCTCCTCGCATTCTTTGCATCTTACTGCACAGCACCAGTGGAATTTACACTCGCATTTGGTGATACGAGTGACTCGAGTGGTGTCATAACCTCTTCCACAGCACATGACCTCACACCCGTCTGTTCCTCGGGAGACCTTGTCACACACTCTACCGGCAGTGCCCAAAGATCCTGTTGAAAAGCATTGAATACATGTTTTATTTCCACTTTATATACATGCGGGCTCAGCACAAAAAAAGCTATTTTGAGAAACCCATTTCAAGAGTCTACGTTGAAAGCTCCTAAGGATCCCCTTATGTTATATAATCAGGTATAATTGTTACATAAAGGCATTTCATCACATTTACAATGTGATCACCTTCTTTACCTGCCTTTATGTTTATATTTATATCTTTTTCAGTAACCTTTCCTCATTTGGTTTGACTCGTTCTTAGAGCAGCAACAAGCCCTACTTTGCATAGTGGAAAGTCTATGTAAGAACCACTTCTGCAAGACTTTGGCTCTGCCTGTGAGCCATCTCCATGGCTGTGATATGACACCCACAGATTCTCTTTTTTTTCTTCTTGACTGCATGTCACTGTCTAAAGGCATAACATTCCTTTGATAATAAACTCCTTTTGATCTTTCTCTGTGGCCTTACCCATCTCCCTCCAGCAATGGGAACAGTGAAAGGATTAAACAACCATTAAGTAGGATACCCTTGGGGGATGTACAATAAGTAGAAAATAAGATCTTCTTGGCAAGATAGATAAAGTAGGTTTAAAAAATATCACAGGGGACTGTTGTTCTCTCTACCAAAACTGTTAATTTATAGAAAATAAAGGTTTACTAACCTACTTTTATTATGGAACTTGTAAAAGCTCGGCGGACTAAATCAAAACCATATTTTGTCAGAACACATATCCTTTACTGAGTAACTTGTATTCAAGAAAGGACTTTACTGGTAACAGGCACCAGTTCTGAGGTTTATGTATTACGAATTTGGTATAGAATACAGATGTCTCTGTGACCCTAAAAGTATCCTCATAAAAGGATTCTGGGGAAAAGTAAAGAACTAAAACAGTTTTGTCATTAAAACAACCGCTGAAAATGTTCATGATGACCACTGGACCAACTGGACTGGTTGTTGCAATCATTAGATCAAATGTGTCACATTTTAGGAATAAACCTTAAAATCCTTTATCACACTGTGTGTACAAAATCGTCACAAATCAGCCTATTCTAAACGTAATTAACAACATTTTTTAATAGGTCAACCTGGAAATTCTACCATGAATTGAGGTACAAACCTTTTGTCACTTACAATTAAATGCAAATCTGGGATCAATCTTCATATGATTTTGAGTTTTTTTTATATGCCAATCTCTAAGGCTTGGGGTAAATTACCAGATACCCAGGGTGACCCAACCCTTGGTTCAATTCTAATATTGGACCAAGCAGATCCCAAGTTCTTTTGCTACTGGTATGAGTCATCTTACATGTACAATATATGTAAATTATAGTATGTGCTGTAACGCAAATAGCATATAATGTTTGAAGGTTACAAGGGTCTCATGCTCTGTTCATTCTTAAAGTTTCCATGCATGCTCCACAATGAGTTTGTTGTAGATCATGAGGTGGGCAACCAATGTATTTGAAACTCTGAATAGGAATGATTATGAGACTTCCCAAGTACGACTGCTATATCATAAGTTCTAATGATAGCAAGTACGTTAATCAACAAGTGCTTTAATTCTCTTTTTTATGGTCTGCATATTCTTGTTCATCACATTTTTAAATATAATGTTATAAGATGTGATTTAGTCTGCTTGCCTTAGCATTTCTTCTTGACATTTTACAGAAGGGAGCAAAATGTTTAATTTAATATTTGGACTAATGCATTAAAGCATCAGCTGATTTAGAAAAAAAAAAAAGAAATCATATTTTTAACAGCTAGTTTCTAAAGCTGTTATAGTTTTTTTTTATATCCAAAAAAATAACCAATGTAACCAATGTTTTAGTTGAAGCTGAAATCGTAGTGCATGACTCTTTTAAATGATACTGATCTGTTGATTCAAAATGTTCTTTTTTCTTGTGACTCTTTAGTAACAGATGACTTCTAAACAAGAAAGGAAGCGTCTGAGTATTGTATATTTTGACTGCCAGAAGATCAAAAAAGGTGCTGAGTTCTGCAATAATTACTTATTTAGCTGGGGGCCTTCACAATATTTCACTCATCTCGTCTTTACTCAGATAAGATAAATGGGCTTTACCTGCAGACTTGTCCATCACACAATAATCAGGCGAGTTCTCGAAATAAACCAAGTCCTTTTTTGTGGGTTTCCTGAAGTTCTCATTGGCCACCGTGAAACCACTGCCATCTTGATTCATGGTGACCTGGATTGCCCCATTGTATTTTCTCCTGAGATAGTCCCCTGTTTTTCGAAAGTCTGACATAGCACGCCAACAAGTCCTTAATGTGCATGACCCGCTGACCCCGTGGCACTTACATTCAAGCTTCATAAAACGTTTAACTGCCTACAAATGGAAGGGAATAAAACAGGTCAGAATGGGTTACTTAACTCTACTGACGGATTAGAACTTGTCAGACACTCTTCAAGTGAACCTAACTGTTTAATAGGCTTTTGCATCCCAGTTCACACTATACCTGGTATTTCTTAAATATGCACAGTGTATACAATTACAAACGTTGTGCTAAAATATGTAACTACTAAGTCAAGAACTGGGAAGATTCTCAAGTATTTGCAGCTGATACTGCAACACGGGCACAGAAAATCTGGCAGATTAATGTCTCCCACATCCCCCTCTTCCTCTTTAGATGTTATCTCATGACTCCCATTGCAACCATAACTGCTCTGATTTACTCGGATATAAATCATCCAGCGTGGAAATGCTTTTATTGCACAAAATGCAAAATTGCTGTCCTAGAGGGTTCTTTCTATTATTAACTATTGGTGTGTCTGTCCAGAGCTGAACATAGATACATCAAGAAGATTTGTGTCGAATATTGTACCATGTCTTCCCAAAGGTCTAAAGTGATGTCAAAGGTATATTTAGATCTAAGACAACAAGGCAGGGGGAACACCTTTGAGGAAGACACCAGGCTACTCACAGGTGCCACCAGTAAGTAAGTGGAGATGTATGCACTTCTGGCTTTTTTCTTCTTTTACCCGTCCCACTGCTGCACTATGCAGAGAGGCAGGGTATGATATATAAAGAGTGTGCCTGCCAAACTGGGAAAGACAGAGAGATCTGGGCCCAAACGGGCCAAGTCTGGTTTAACGTTCTGCCCAACTTTCACAGAGGAGCCTCTATCTAACAAAGTAAGTTCAAAGGAGTTTTGCCCTTTAATCAATAGATCTAAGCCATAAATGACTTACCATTCTTCCACAACGGTTATTGTGCAGGTTCATCAAAGCTCGTGCGTCTTTCACCTTCCTTTCTTTGGCATCCACAAAGTCTTTGGCAAACTCAATCCCAAAGTCAATGTTGTCACTGCAGCCTCCCCAGTCGAACTCCCCTCTTTCGTCCCTGTAACGACCCCTTTTCTTAGGATCACAGTTGCATGATTTAAGTTCTCCTTGACTGCAAGCTCGAGTAATAGCATAAACGACTCCGGCATAGGAAATGGCATAGACAAAGGCTGTTTCTCTGCTACCTGTCAGGGACAAACAAGTCAGTGATTATTATATATATATATATCTCATCATGCCATTTTTGGTGCATTTTAGTATTTCTACGCAAAATTATAATGAAACACAGCTGCAAAACTTCCTCACATGTCCTGCGTGGAAGATTTCATCAAGACTAAAGCTTTAATCTCTACCCAGCAGTGAAAATCTTAAGGAATCACAAATCTCAAACCCATCGAATATCAGATGCAGGAAAAAATCCCCAAGGCCCCTAAGAAATACGATGGCTGGTGTTTGATGCTTTTTTAATCTACAGAGGTCTTTTAGAGTTGTAAAAAATCATAAATGAAAAAAACATGTTTTTCCAGAGCCTGCAGGGTGGTTGCATAGCTCTTTTTGCTACCTGTCAAATCTACAGATTATATTTAAGACATGATACATAAAAGCCATGTACTTCTTAAGTTATTTCATGCTTTGTCACATACAGTTGCATCAGGTTATGCAAACCACGCCAAGACATCATTCACCAAACAAAGATTTACTGGCGCATAAAGCCACGGGTGGCCTAGTTGACAAGGTCCTATAAAACGAATGCACCATTTGCACGACACTGCTCCTTTTGGTTCTACTTAGAAACACATGAATGACTCCCCCAAGTGTTATCCATGTTTTATTGCCTTATGGGTTTAGTTTGTTTGTCAACTTGAGTTTGAAATAACATTTATCCCCTTCTTAAATAAAAGATTAACAAGGTTATATGAAAAAGGTGGCCGTACTCACAACCAAATATTTCCAATAATAATGACTTTTTTTAATGTAATTTCCACATTTGGATCAACTGCAGGTTTCTTTACTTATGGTGTGTTAACAATTGGATGGTTGATTAGCACACACCTCAAATGTTATTAGGTTAAAATACCTATAATATTATACTGCCCTGGAAGGGAAACCAAGACACGAGGAGGATCAGAGAATCCTCAATGTTATGTAATGTTAGCCACTCAATTTTCAGTGAGAGTACATTATGTTTGTTGTCTTTAATTCAACAAAGCAAAATGTGCCATCAGGCTCCAACACTTTAGGGGCTTGATGGTCCAGCACAGTTTTCCACTTAGACTGTTCCCATACCATCCAAATACCTGAAGCCCTTCCCAGACTATCTAAATATTTACATATCACGTTACTGTTTAGACATCTCACTGTTGGGCAGAAGTATCGTTAACATGAGCAGCTTCTATGACTGCCAGCTATATGTAAATAAAGGTGTAGTTTTATATGGGCGTTTCATATTTCATCCACCCTTAAAATATGGAAAAACCATATCTACACAAGATGGTTCTCTTTCCTAATTTACTCCTTAATTTTCAATTGTTGCCTATACATAAAATTGATGTGCCAATCATCGTTTGCAATTTTTGAAGGACATAGAAAATGAGATAAAACATAGGATGCTTAATTTATTAATAATAGTCTGGGTGTGCACGCTAGTCTGCCTCTTCCCCAGAAGATGGTTTAGTTGTAGTAATACAATAGAGATCGTCATGGAATTAGTGGTTTTGCTAGTACCCATAAGAAAATTGTGTAAAGTGTTCGTCAGGGCATCATGCAGTAGAGACATTAAAATAACAAACATATTGGAGATAATGAAGAGTGTTGCAGGCGTACTAATTAGGACAGGTCAATAACCTAAGTTTCGGTAAATGTAGACATCCCTTAAGTATTGTCCACTCCTGGAGGAGTTGGCATATTAAATGAGAGTTACCAATACTTAAAAGCAGATTTTAGTATTAGAGGGAGACATAGTAAATATTTGAGGCTAAGATGAAAACATTTACTTTTTAGCTATCAGTATAACAGGCAAGAAACAAACTTAGGAGCAATGTGCAATGACGTATAATTACGGCAGCATGTCTCATATTTCTCCCTGACATATTTCAATGTCTCTAACTATATCTAGTGGTTCTAGCATACTGAAAAACTATATTTAAATATACATGTAATATTTGTACATGCACTTGTAAATACCCTTTCTACTGGCTGGTCGGCAAAAATACATTTTATTACAATGCATACAGAATACAGGTTCCTCTTTTGAAATGATGGCTAATGCGCGTCTTTTCTTTTGATTGGCTGGAGGACTCCAGCCACGTCTCCAGAATGACCAGAGAGTAAAACCTTTCATTTTTTAAATTGTCCCCTTTCGTCTTTACTCTATTTCAACAAACAAAATATCCTTAACTCTTTTGTCTTTCCAATGCTTGATTCTAACTTTTTCAATACTTGCAGTTGTGTTGGTTTGTATTCTGTATATATGTATGTGTGCGGTGTAGAGTTGCGTATTTATTTCTTTTTTATAGGTATCACTTGTATCTTTAATTTCCTACTGACTGACCCAATGTCTTATTGTTTCCCTTTGTATTCTTGCTATTATTAAGCACAAAACCACTGTGTTGTGTATGCTGGATATTATCCAACAATAATAATAAAAATGCTTTGGAATAAGCCATTTGGAAAAATGACACATATATACTTATATATTGTGCTTGCCAAACAGAGTGCAAATGTATTGGTCAAATTATGCTGGTCAGTGGGTTGGTTGTGCCTGCGTGATGACGGCTGGCATGGAGAACAATTGGTAAATATATCACTTAAGCCAGAAACTTAAATTGTTTAAATCTTTCGATTTGAGGATGATTGTACACATTAATGTAGACTTTCAAATATATTTCTTATAGTGTTAAATTTAGGCATGAAAACGTACTTCTTAGCATGACTCTCCCAAAGACTGTATGGTCTCTGTCCAGGGTACTGCAGTTCCAGCGATAGTGCCTAAACTGATGCTGACACTCCTTGATCCACTCCTTGGTTCCCTCGCCAATGGCTTGCATGATGTCTGGATGCTTCTGACAAAGCTGCCTCTGCTTGTTCACCAATCCTGGGATGTTATCACAGATCACCCTCGCTCCCAGGGCACCAATATACCTGTTGGAAAGAAAAATAGCCCCACTGAGCACATATAGTGAACGCATGATAAGACACCACCTTAAATACACAGCGCAAGTCTGGCCAGCTGTTCTTAGAAAAGACATCATGAAAATTGAAAATGTAAAGAGGCGGACTAATGAAAAAGAGTAGTGGAACACCTTACATGTCAGGAAAGGCTAGAGAAGTTGAATTTGTTAACACAAAAACGGCGTCTTAGAGGAGAGATGATATCAATGTACAAATACACAAGGAAACAATACAAACCATGTTCAGTAAAAGAACCGTACAAAGAACAAGAGGTCATCTATTCAAACTTGGAGAAAAGCAATTTCTCTAAAGGAGCAAAAAGAGTTCTTAACAGAACAATAAAAATGTGGAATTCACTACTCAGAGATTGTGCTTTAAATATGGGTAAAATAATAAGAGATATGAAAAAATACAAGTTACTATGTGGCAAAATATCACTGCACTGGGCCTGCTAATTCATCCCAGGGAATTTCTAAACACTGCTGAGTGCAATGCAGGTGCTCAGATCACCAAAATGGTTCTAGAGTTTCTAGCGCTCTAGGCAAACTATGTCTTCCCTGTCTTACAAGCACTTGCTTACTAACTAGAAAAACATAACTTATATGGTAGACCAGTAAAGCGTACTGCCCATTGGATAGAGTGGCCCTAGTATAAATGAATGGAAACAATAAGAACATTCAGCATAAGGAGATCACAGGTTGTGAATGTCCCCCTCGGGTGTACAGAAGGTTATGTGGTGCCCATGCACAGATGTTGCGAAACTGTACTCTGTGGATACTTGTATGCCGAGTACGCAAATAGTATACACTATACTCTTATATACAAATCAATTAGTTTGTAACCTAACTTTACTTAAAATGTACTCTAAAAGGCAAAATAATATTATACCCTGTTCTTTTTAAAGCAAGTATCACTTAAACACATTTTTACAAATATATTAGCCTTTGTGGGTATTTAGGTCTTTTACCTAGACCCAATTTACTCAAGAAACACACAAAATTCTTATCTTACTGTCCTGTGGAAAAAAAGAAAATATTTCAGTCTTAATCACCCAGAGGGCTCTAACTAATTAAGGTCTATGGGAAAGGGGCTTCATTATGTTGACATTAGGATTTCCATCAGTGACATATTCCGGCCTTGGGCAACTAGACCTAGTGTGACAGGTCCAGAGGAGCGGCAGTCCTCCCACCACAAAACTAGAGAAGCGGATCATCCTGTTTGGCTCAGGATGTAATGCTGCTCAATGGGTCAGTTACGTCAGAGGCCTACTAAAATCCTGGAGGTTGGCCATCCATAGACAGCTTAAAAATGGTGTTTGTGGATGGCCAGCTGGGTAAATTTGTCACTGCTTTCCATAAAACAGCTCAGTGTGCAATGTCACATGACAAACCCCAAACTTTGTCTGCTGTATAAAACACTGCATTGAAAAAACATTTTTTTTTTCCCAATAAGATTTTCCGTTTAACTAATATAGCTCTTCAACCAGACACCCTTAAGATATATTGCACAAAATGTTTCCATAAAGTGGCTGTGTCTGCATAATGCTCTGCTTATACTCCCAAAACATGTTACAACATGTCCAAGAGATACCAGGACTTGAGGAATTAGCCATTCAAGTGATTTCATAACCGGTAACATTCAGATACACCGACCGCTACGTACAGGAATTCATATGTGGGTGGTAAAAGGTATGGGTTTGCTAAACAAAAATAATTGCATAACGAGTGTCAGAAGTATTCACATCTTTCCTGTTCTTGTATTCGTTACTTACAGATCAATTGCTATAGAAATTGAAATCATGGAAAAAGACAAGGATTTGTTTTTGGCAAAAGTATTACTTTTGGTCATTTTATTCAACATTTGCAACAAGCTAGGATAATCAGGATAAAATTTTATTTCTGCTAGTAATCAATTCTATTATTGCCCTGTAAAATGTATTTCATTATGTTAAGCATATCATTTGGTAAATTAAATATTTTCTGGCACCATTCTTTTTCGGTCATCCAATTAGCTACTTTGATGGTCAGCGGAGACGGACACAACGCACATATTATATAAGCATTTAATAATTCATAATTAGTAATCTAATTCCATCCTTAGCAAAAGGGGGTTACTATTGACATAGATGAGTTAAATGACATTTTATTACATTTAACAATTGTGTTGGCAGGCATAACAAGCATGTAGCTTTTCATTTGGTGTGGCAAGGGTTAATTGCCATGTGTGTAGTGCTGTAGTGTATGTGTGTGTGTGTGTGTCTGTGATTTTAATGGTTGTGATCGAGACCTACTGTAATCACCTCAATTAGCAGAGGGAAGTAAAATCTTATCAAATGTTAGTGCTGGCGACAATTTGTAACAGTATTGCTAACGGATTGTTAGTCTGTCTGTAGTTGATGCTAATAGAATGTATGGATTATGTATGGAAAGGGATTCTGGTACAAAAATGTTGTTACGTTGCCGTGTACATTAGCTGCAATGGTGATGGAGCAACTTTTCTAGCTTTGCACCAGAATCAGTTTTCATATATATAATAAATAATGAATCTGAGCTACTGGAGAACTAAATGCCCTGTCCCTATAAATTGTAGACATATTAAATGAAAAAAAGCCAAACGTGACGCTATGAGAAACTACAAATCCCTGTCAGATAATGTTACTATATAAAAGGGCTTAATTTAGAACACACAGTTTAGTTATTACTGAAGTGAATGACACCTAGTTGAAAATCAGGTTGTTTCTATATAGTTGGAAACCACGTACCCAACTAAGGTTGGGCTATTTTAATACTAAGGTTTAGGGGCACAAAATATATTGAGCTGAATACCTTGTTTTACTCATTTCTCATCTCTGCATGATATACAACTATTCCAAAAAACCAAACGTAACATACTGTCTGTAAGACTGACAAATGAATCTGAGACAGAATATGTTTGTGGCTTGTACTACTTAGAGATGAGATGGCTTGTACTACTCAGATGATGAAGAGGTGAGGTTTGGCAAGACCAGAAAACAAAACAGACTTAAACTTGGTAACATTTATTCTTGAAGAGAACTGGCATCATCTATGGAATATTTGCTTAGCTTCAAAAATTGTTCTGTAACGTTTAAAGTTTGTTCCGTAAAGGTTTAGTGAGTTTGAAAGGCTTTATCTACAAAAAAGTGAAAAAGAGTCTTTTTGATATCTCTACACATGTTAACTGGGAGGGTTTTTTTTATACCCGTTGGCCATGGGCAGCTATATACATTAAGATTTGGGCAGAAAATTGGGCTACACAGGTATCTCTTAACTAACGTGCCATGCAAGGCTGGTCCGTTGACTCATTGGTTGTCAGTGTTACTGACAACCACAAGGTCAGCTTGCCTTCTCCTGAAACGCTGAGATGATATTGTTGAGTTTGAGGTTTTTTTTAACTCAACAGGAGTTGACTGTATGTGAAAAGAGAAGTTTCTACTTTTAATAGCAGCTTTCTCACAGACGGCAGTCATGTCAACTTCATTTGACTTGACCTGTAGTGTAGTTGACTATTTAGAGCCAACTTGGTTGAGTTCTTCTGAGCAACTCAACAAGATTGCCTTTTCTCATTAAACCTTTGTAAATGAAACCAAAGGTAGGAATACACAACAACCATTCAACCCCACAGTTTCTTTGTGTGGCACATGTGGCATGTCTAAGAGCCCAGCAGGATATAATATTGTAGAAGCAAGGAAGCAAATGGTCTGCAAAGAGCAGTTACCAGATATGGTCAGGAGTATTAGTACAACAAACCAAATACAATTTGACAGCTGTAAGAAATGTGCACTGGATGTGCCGAATTCCAGTGGTTATAAGATATAACAGTAAAATAATTTGTTATGACAGGGGTGCCCAACCCTCGGTTTCAAAAGCCTCAAACAGATGGCATTCACGCATGGAAAAAATCAACAACACTGTACCACAGAAATGTTCAAATGAGATCTCCAGGCCTTTTCTTTTATAATATTCTAAATAAGAATTAATGAAAGCCTTAGTTCGTACTTATGCAATTTCGGAGCAAGTGTTGGAATACAGCAAGTGAATTGTAATTATGTAGGAAGTTCCCTTCCCCGACCTCAATTAATACAGTTATGAAATTTGAAATATCTATGGCTTATCCAAATCCTAAAAAAATTAATATCTTTAATTTAATGAACATTTTAGCATATTCGTTATTACTAAAGGACTTGTGTGCCACTGTTTATTTTGTTTTTTCATTAAAATATCGTTATCTCGGAAAAAAAAAACGCTAATTAGCAGAAATATACATACCACATGAGGAATTTATAAAAAATTAAATAGAGGTAACCACTCCTTTAACTTTTATTGTGCTATAGTGTTTTTTTACTAATTAAGTTTTAATTGTGTTATTTGTTATATATCTACACATGTTTGGTATTCTAGGTGGTGTTCTAGGCCTGGTTTTGTATTTATTTCCTATATGTCTCGAGAGACATTTAAAATATGCCCCATTTCAAATAGTCAAAAGGGGCACTTTTGTGTTAGGAGATATTGCTAGGAGGTGGTGGTCTGTGACTGACAGGGAATGGACAATACAATTGTCATTGACACGAAAATATAAGTTTGTTCACAGAAGAAACAGACAGAATCAGGCATTGGATGAAATGCTCCCGACATTCTAGAGGTTCTAGAAGCAATATATGAGATTTCACGCATAAAATACTTCAAACAATTACACCTGAGGTATAATCAGATGAACAACAGAGGGTGAGAAGGGTAATTGTATCTTAACAAGTGCTAATTTTATATAATTATATAAATATAATAATAATAATAATAATAATATAAAATCATGAGATAGAGCAACTTTTAAACTGACTGGAAATTGTAGAGGTCTTAAATCTCTCAGAGCAAATACATTTGGGATTTATTCACTAAAAAGGTGACCTCATTTATGAAGGGCCTACCCTAATAAGCTTCTCCTCCAAGAACTGCTTGGAAGGTCCTTTATTATTATTAATAATAATAGTAATAATAATAATAGTTTTATATGGCACCATCAAATTTAAAACACCCTTGAAATCAATGTGAATTCTTAAACATAATTACACAAACTGAATTATGTAAGACCAACTCAGCCGTTATTGCAGAGAAACTTGCCATTGATGACCCTTCATGATGTATATTATATATTTGAATATCTGTTTTGGTTATTTTTATTGTTAAAAAGGTTCTACATATGTAAATGTGTTATGATTGCTGACAGATCCAAGGACTCTTGCTAGATGTGGTTATCTCTGTATTTTCTGGTTGTCCCCGGTAAGAGTATATGGTTATCTTTGAAAGGTTATGGCAAAGAAATACTAGTGCAAACTATAGCCAAGTGAGTTTTATTTAAACCGTAATACCAAGACTGTATTTCGCATTGATAAATTTCAGCATAGTAGACATACCCATCTAGATTACATAATATCATCTTTGGTAGTTAGATTTATTATTTATTATATAATGCCACCATTTTTCCATACCTAGGAACTCTCCGGTGTTGACTCCACTGCTTCCCCACAATTTCTTCTTTCTTCAGATACTTTCCACCTACTCCCTGCCTACTCTACACCCAGTAAAGTCATAAATATGTAGTGCATCATATCCATTTGGATTTACAGAAACATGGTGGACCTCTACAAAGTGATGGAATAACATAATAGATGCTTGTATATGTATACATAAGTGTGTATATATATGTGTATATATATATATATATAATTTAATTACTATTATAAATACATAGTATTTAATTAGTACTTACGCATTGTTTCTAATACAGTTTTCTTCTATCTTTGTTAACTGCCCACAAGGCTATAAGCCTACAACGAGAACCATCTCTCTGATTCTGCTGGCTTTGCAGACTTAATGACACGTGGAGCTTAGTTTAAAGCTATACTTATTCCTTCCTAGATAATCAAGAAAACCAGCCAGGGATAAAGACTGATACGGAAAAAATCCCAATGATGTTCCAGAAGCCGTCTTTGGAAAATATTCTCTACTCATGTAATCGTAAAAAAAAATTAAACACAACTCATTCTCAATTTACAAAAATTGCACAGATGTTGAGACTAACTAAAGTATTAAAAACACTTTTTTGCCATTTGAAGTATGTTTTAAAATAATTATAATTTTGTAAATATTCTTACCTGTAAATTGATGGTGTATTTTTTTATTAATTGTTTAATTTAACAATGTATTAAAAGAGAAATAAATAGCATTTATATTCTGAAACAGAATCTTTACCAACAGATAAGACCCATTGGTCCTCTCGATTTGGTCCTTTGGTCTGGTCTTATGTTCAGCATAGCATTATGCCTATTCTATACATATTTACATTTAATTACTGGATTAACTCCTGCTGGTTCTGGAGGTAGCCCGTCCCATGCATTAGCCACCATCTCTGTAAAGTCAATGTACCTTTCATTACCTCTAAGCCTATGACCTTCTAGTTTTGTCATTTTATTGTATTGGGCATAATGATGAACTCTAAAACATATCAATATTTTACATATATTTCAAAAGTTAGGTTTTTAATATGGAGGTACAACAATGGCCCAGAGGGTGTTAAAAAGCTTGTTTTCTAGTTAATTATATTATTGTCATCTCTCTGTAAAAAGTGAGCTCCAACAGATAAATTGATTTTATATATGTATGTATATACCGTATTGGCTCGGATATAGGCCGAACCCGAATATAGGCCGCACCCTAAAAGTTAGGTGCTTTTTTAAAGAAAAAAGTTTCTGCCCCCCCCCCTGAGATATGCTGCCACTCTGCCTCGAAGATGTACCCCCCGCGAGATATGCTGCCACCCTATCCCTCCCGAAATATGCTGCCACTCTACCCCCCCTCTGAGATATGCTGCCACTCTATCCCTCCCGAGATATGCTGCCACTCTGTCCCAAGATGTCCCCCAAGGGTCTTGCGGGGCCGGCGGGGGACATCTAAGCATACCGCGTATTCAACTTCCAGTGCCGGCACTTCCGCCGCCTGCCATCTTGCAGACGTGCCGGCAGCGGAGGTTGTTTATGTTCGCATCGCCGCTGCCGGTGAACGTCTGCTCGATGCGCTTAGACAACCTCCCGTGCCGGCACTCCCCCCGTGGGAGTAGGATGCAGGTCCCCTGCACCGCTGCGGGGATCTGTAGCCTAAACCCACTGCCTGCCCGGCGCCCGGTGCCCGGGAGACTGCATGTCCGGGGCGTCGGACACTAAATCCCGAATATAGGCCTCACCCCCACTTAAAAGACTTAAAGTGGGGGGAAAAGTGTGGCCTATATTCAGGCCAATACGCTATGTATATGTACCATTTTTCTGTGCCTTATGTTTGTCACCCCATTCCCTCAAGATTGTAAGCTTGCGAGAGGGCTCTCTCCAACTAATGTATCGATTTGTCTTAGTCTGTCATTTCTTGTCTTGTCATATCCCTTGAATATATGTTGGTGCTATATAAATAAAAGATAATAATAATAATGTATATATATATTTTTTTTTTCTAGGCAAATGCATAAAGGGATTAATCAGAATCGCCCCCAGTGCATTTACTGCCATCCCCAGCAGAAGATGTGTTTGTTAAAATGCGCCCCCTATGCAAGCCTCCAGAGGTGGCTTGCCGGAGAGTTACAGGGAGTCTAATGAGACAGAAAGCACCCCATTGATTTTTAGGGAGACAATTTCCTGCCAATTGAATGGCTGCTTTAAACAGTCAATGCTGGAGAGAACAGTAGAGTGTGAAGGACATGTCCTTAGTAGAATAACAACTCAACTGAGAACAGGCAGCAATTCTATGGTCTGCCCTACAGTCTTACCCTACTTGGAAACATCTGAAGTTTTCGCTCACTAGTGCCATTAAAAAAAAATCTCCATCAACATATCAGTCTGATTCCAAAAGAGCACCCTCACACACACACACAACACACTCAGCCACATACAAACAGCATATGCTGCCATGCTCAGCGTACTGCTCTTTGTGTTGGGGTCTATCCAATATTAATGGTATTCTGTCAGCAGGCTGCTGGCTTTATGTGGCCCCAATTGCCGCATTTGTCATGGGAGCCCGACTTGACAATACTGGTGGCCGTATTGTAGATAACTATGAACAAAAAACAGTACTGTTTCCAGCAGGAATCAGTACAGAAATATTTATCTTCTATGAGACATCCTAACAATTTGTAATACCAGATGAATGAGCAACATTTTTTTTTTGTTTGTGCTTTCTAAAATCTGGTTCCTTTGGCACCATGGTCTATAGTCCAATCTACTTTTAAAAGCTTTGCAGAGATTTGCACAAAATCTACAAACTGAGCTAATGTGGGTTTCTCACACAAGAGATTCAGGATTCCTTCTGTGTCTGGAATGCTGGCAAAGCGAAAAGGTCAGACGAGGATGGAACGTGAATACAGCTAGATGGGTCTCATCTCGATTTGTGAACCTAAGCAGCATGCATGTATCCTGCTGGCCTTGTAAGTGTTCATGCTTCAAGCACAACAATAATAATGATGACTGGGAAGTTGGTAGCACCAGCTGATAGGGACCTGCCTGTCATGGGACCATTAATAATTTGGTCACTGTAGTTGGCTAATGTGCCAAAGACGGAAGGGAAAAGCTCCCAATGCTTTCCGAGTTATGAAGTTATGCACACTTTTGTGGATGACGGAAACATTGAAAAAGCTGCTTCTGCCAGATGTAGGACAAGCAGTGTTGGGGTGCAAGTTTTCCCTTCTGGTGTGATGTTGTTATACTATTCTTATGACTTACCTTGATTAAGTGTTTTCCGCCACTATTAAACAATTTGTAGTGAACTGGTCAACCACATGTAATCCTACAAGTAGTCACATTTACTACACATGTATAATTAAAGTCATTGACTGGAGCGATTTACGTGCAATGAAAATCAACAATTAATCCGTTGAATAAATGTTATTGAATGTATGAAATGAGTGCTGACTTATACGCATTTATACTTTGATGAAAAAAATAAAATTTTTGCCTCAACACATAACCCAATGGTATATAAATATACTGTGTAAACTTTGCAACACATACACATATTACAGGTAACATTAACTTTAGATCGGGGCTGCTTTCAAAGGACTGACTTCCTCACAAAGAAGGATTGGGAGGAGTGTGCGGCTGCAGGGGCTCGTTTATGCCCCTGGCTATAATATGACATAGTCTCCTGGTCTTCCATGCACTGCATTTTACAGAGGAGTGGAAGGATACAATGTGCCAGAGTGTGCACAGATTTTCATATCCATTCTAGCCACAGGCAGATTATGTACCATTAAACAAATGCTATTGCCCAAAACATTAGCCATGTAGGGGGGCCTGCCAATTTCTAGTTCTTTTGCACAACCTATCACGTCAAATCACGGAAAGGGATTTTGTACAAGGCAACCAAATTGAGTTTTATTTCAACAAGAATGTCACAAGGCTGTCACATACTATACGTGACAAGGCTTCGAGAGAAGAATATGGAAGGGAACCAAAACAATGACTCATCACTTAAAGTCTGAAACAATTTTCTAAGATTTTATATAACTTCTGCGGTGAGTATATATATATATATATATATATATCACAATTGATGCTACTGCAAGCATTGTAAAGATCTTAACTGGACTCTACCTGGCAAACATGCTTAACTTCTTCAACAACTAATTCAGTTCACTGAAACCAGGTAAGACTAGTCCATATGGTAGTGATTTTGTGATGTAAGCATCTTGAGTAAATAAAGTTCATCAGATGGGGTAATGTTCTTCTTCAAAAGTAAAAGGATAATAGATTTAGCAGAATTTAGAAGATGTTATATTATGTCTACATTTCCTAATTGAAACAGTGTGGTGCGGCAGAAAAAAGTGTTTGAAAAGGCTGTTTCTTTTACATCCCTATTTACCTAGACCTTGCACAAAGATGGTACCATCAAGAGGGCAATCCTCAACATATGTAAAAAGGTACCAGAGCATTTCCAGCAGGAGAAGCAAAGATCAAGATAGCTGCTGAACACCTGTTGATGTCCATCAGTGTTTGGTATTACTGTGATAGATTATTAAATGTTGTATCCTGAATGTCACTATTTATCAAAACAATTAGGTGTTATAAATATTTTCTACCGCTCAAGATCAAAGTCTGGAAAATAATTCTCCAAGACTTTGTAAAATGATTGTGATTTAAGAGTAAAACAGTGATACTGTGAGTTGCTGGTTCATTGAATGACATGAAATTCTCGGTTTTTTTTTTTTGGTTTTGGTCAAAAGTAAACATCTTGGTGATAATTGACTCCTTGAATGTACTTCCCACATGACAAGTGGATTTGTGGTAAGATTCTTGAGGAATCATCCGATATATTCTAGTAATATTCTTTAACCTGAGAAAAGAGATCAGTTTTGATGTCAGTCAGATGCCAACATCGATCAAGTTGGCAGTGAAAATATCTTTGTTTCCCTGGCTGTGATCAGAGATAAAAACATTTCAAACAACGGCATTGCCATTCATTTGAAACAGTTCTTGAGAAAAATATATATTCCAGCACAAAAATCACAACGTCATGTAAATCTGTAGATAAAGACGCCAGCCAAGATTCTGAGTAAATACAGAACTGATGTCTTTTTAATGTTTGGTATGACAGATAATTTTTATCCCTGCATCTTAAAGTCACCCAAGTGTAAAAATGTAATAATAAAATAATTGTTGTTTCTGCAAATCCTGCCGTGAAGAAGCACAACACGCAACTTGCGTTACGATGACCTTGGCAAAAACAGTAATGACACTGACATGATGAACTCCATCTGCCGGCTGTTTTTACTTCCCTTCTGCCGTGAAATAAATATTATTTATTCCGAGCCAGCTCTGCTGTAAGACACTTTCCAGCAAGATATTTACATTTCTCCCCGTCTCCCAAGTTCTTATAAAGTCATTTTAAAAGACTCTGTGACGAAAAAAACATTGAAATTCTAATTTTACACCTAGTTATGGAGCTTGTCTGGATATGTGCCTGTAGAGTTCACACAAGGGATCCTACAGCTGAATGATCCTTAGCATGGCCTTCTTGACATTAAGAAAGGTTCTCGCCGGGTACCACGTAACACTGCAGTTGTTAGCTGTCCCAGATTGGACTGCAAGTTACTTTCAAAGGACCACAAATGGCTTTTCCATTAATGTAGGTATATCCAAAACGGGGTTTATGCCACGTGTGGGGAGTTTTGCATTGAGAGGAGCTTTCCACTGCTAGAAGGGCAGGTTAATATTGTAAGATCCCGCATTGCTTAGGGAATAAAACCTATACTCTTACCTGTGAATTGTGCTGCATTATTGGCTGTATTCCAATATCTACTTCTAGAATTTTTACAAAAAATTGCTCTCAAGGACCTTAACAGAATATTAAGATATACCTCAGTAACACACACTAAACACACACTAAAACAGTTAATGCAGTGTTTCTCACATCCTTGCTCTAGAGCTCTAACTTTACCACCTAACATTCGTGTACCAGTGAAAAAGGGAGCGGTATTAAACATATCTTATTTATTGTAGACTAAACATACTTTGAAGAGGCTTTATACACCACACCAGAAAACTTTCCTAGTTATGTGAGCACCATCCCCATAACTTGAATGCAATCCAAAGTTGCCCTAGGTGGCTAATGGAAATTGGCAGCAAATTGGTCCTGCACTTGGACCTCTCTTCCTGGTTTCTCTGTAGGTCATTACTACACTGAGAGATGGAATCAAGATATGACACCAGAGGAAAACGTTAACCTTAAATCATTCATGTTTCTTACCTGACCTACTGACATAGTATTTTACTCAGAACTTCACAATGGGAAAGAAACCTGTGAAAATATGGAGTAGGTTAATCCATGTAAGATTCCTTACCTATCTCTACCTTTTAGTTGCAGAACTATGATATACTGTAATGTAATAATTGTGTACATTACTGGACCAATCATGGAACCCCTGAGATCACTTGTATGCACCTTTAAAGCCGCTAGGTGCGGATAATTACTGCAGCTAGGGGAGAGGAGATTGTAAAGATCTAATTGGATATCTGACTGATCGAGCATGCAGGAAATGACATCACATCCTCTTCCCACATGCTGGATCACTCTGTTCATGGCATGGAGGAAGGGAGACACACCACTCCTGCAAGAAAGTAGTTGTGTTCAGAGGCACAGGCAGGATGTTTGGGGACAAAGATGCACGGGCTGGCTGTTTGGTGGTAAAAATGTCACGGACAAGCTGCTTGTGGACAAAGATAAAAGATGGCACAGGCAAGATGATTGGGGAAAAGATGACACAGACAAATTGTTTGAGGACAAAGATGGCACAAACAAGCTGTTTGATGGATAAGATGGCACTGATAGCTATTTGGGGCAAAGCTGGCACTGTGGGGCATATTGCTTGGTGCAATTTTTGCACCAGGACCCTATGGTTTCTATTTATGCCCCTGGTTGTGTATTTCAAGAAGAAAATGCACCTTTTGACAGCTGGGTCCTGGCTCATACACTTTAATAGCTGCTCAGAGAAGGTCAAGAAAACATGTAATAAGATCATGCAACTACACAGAATGAAATAACATAGACTATGTTGAATGAATTATTTAAAGTGTATTTGCAATAAGAGTAAAATTATTCAGCTAAACCACAATAGGGGAAGTGTAGATCATAGAGGCAGAGAAAGAATTATGCACCAAATGAGGAAATGTATGAGAGACAATCATGTGAGCCAAAATAGACCATGTAATATATAGAGTAGAGGGCACAAAAGGGCATGACTTGTTATGCAAAAAAAATTAAAATGTTTTCCCGGGAGCAAAATGAACCATTTGAGCTATTAAGAAATTGTATGTTGCCATGGATGATGAAATTGAGTTTCCCTCAATTTCTGAAGATCTAGAAGTCCTTGAAATCGTAACATCTGTTTGTCCCGTTTCCATCACATGTCTGAACGCTATGCATAGATCTCATATTTTGATGGTAATGGCAGCCAGCCCCTGCAGCCTTATTGTTTTTTTGTGTTTTTGTTATTACTGCATCTAACACTAGGCTCTACAAACAACTTTACAAGCATAGGGATCGCTAACCAGGTCCCTTACATCCGAGATTAAAGGTAAATTGCCAGGGCTGGATTTACAACCATTGGGGCACATGGTGGGCCTCCTCAAGTACCAACTGCTTTTGCACACCCAGCTATGCTATTGACAACAACAGGAGCTCTAAATACGGTAAAGCAGATCACTGTCTGATCCATCCATCCTTGCCTGACGATGAAGCTGCAACCTAAGTGTACTATGATGATTTTGATCCTAATATCAGTGAAGACACACTAGAACTGCAAAAACAGTATACACAATCTCCTAATCAACTCTTGAGCTATAGTTTGCTTTACAATATATGTGTCTGTGAATGCCAAAAGGGACATGTACTTTCATACATCAGACAAAAAAACATGCTACTCCAAAGTTCCTTCTTCACTATATATATATATATATATATATATATATATATATATATATATTAACACTCACCTTGTCCTAGAAACCACTGGTGTCCTGTAATGTTCCCAGTTTAATTAAATATTTCATTTTCCTTGTTTATCTTTGCAAATGGACACAGGTCTTTATTAAAGCAAATATTCAGAAATGTCTGTGTTTTTCTTGTAATGTCAAGTTTGTTATTTTAGCAGTCAGGGAGAATAAGGATTATGTGATATTATCCTGGTGGGATTAGAATAATTCATTTCTCTTGTCTGTTATTGCTCAAACCACATTACAATTTGCAAATAAATCTAAATGTACTTTTAGATATTTTTAGTTATGATTTCGTGTATCCACATAGATTGTTGAAGCATGTGGTGGGTGAAGACAGGCCTGTGTTTTAAAATCCAACAAAAAAATCTACTGCAGCTCAAATTACTGATAATGTTAATGCTCTTTTACATCAAGCGGATGGCTGGGTACTTGTACGTCGCTTACATGGAGAACACATTGCACCAGGTTGCACTATGGGAAGAAGGCAATGTGACGCTGGGAAACCTTGGGTTCTGCCATTCATGTTGATGTTACTTTGATAAGGACTACCTACCTAAGCATTGTTGCAGACCATTTGCACCCTTTCATGGACACAGTATTCCCTGATGGCATTGGCCTCTTTCAGCAGGATAATGTACTCTGTCACAAAGCAAAAATGGTTCAGGAATTTTTTGAGGAACAGAACATGAAGTTCAAGGTGTTGACTTGGCCTCCAAATTCCCCAGATCTCAATCCAATCGAGCATCTGTGGGATGTGCTGGACAAACAAGGCTGATCCATACAGGCAAAACCTCACAACTTATCAGACTTTAAGGATCTGCTGCTAACATCTTGGTGCCAGATACCACAGGACACATTTGGAGATCTAGTGGAGTCCATGCTTTGATCAGGGCTGTTTTAGTGGCAAAAGGGGGTCCTACACTATATTAGGCAGATGGTCATAATGGTATGGCTGATCAGTGTATGTGTCCCATGAGGCAAAGGAAACATATAAAGGACCCACTAATGGCACACCAGATGATAACATTCGAAAGTCTTAAAATATAATAAATAACTTTATTATTAGAACAGTGAAATCCTGTGAACACGCCAGTAGTAGTAGACCATGATCTGGAAGACCCTACAATTGGCAGGATAACACCTGATGTCAAACTTTAATAGGTCTGTAACGTAACTAATGATTAGTTGTTGCTTGATGAGGCAAAAAACTGAAGAATCAACTAACTGAATTGAAGCTAAAACAGAAAAGGGAGAACCAATATTTTAGTGGATAAAGCAATTCAGAAAAGGGAAGGAATGTATTAGGACCAGAGCTGGGCAAAAAATGGTCCCTGGCACGTTAAGCCCAGTGGTCCAAAGATTATCAGCATGCAGCTACCTGCTGGATGAATACAGTCATGCTAAACTTTTATATCAGCTTAGATGTAGAAGTGTAGTTTGTGGTCACGTGTATCCAGCTGGATGCCACATGCAACTACAAATACTAGTAGTTTGGGTAGCTCATTTACAAGCGTTTTGGCTGTGCATGTCTTAGACATACACAGTTAAAACCGAATGCTGGCTGTGTGGGACAGACCAGAATTTGACGGGACAGGGCCCAAAAACGGGACTGTCCTGGGAAATTCAGGACTGTTGGCACATATGCTCTAACTAGGAAAGGCCTGTGATAATACATAGTGAAGTCAAGTAACTGTAACCCAGCAGCAAACTCTTGCTTTCACAAGCTTAATAAACAAATCCACATAAACTTTGGAATCCCAAGTTCTCCAATAGCAATACAAAAAAAGCACACAAAAAAACCCAAAACAAAATCATCATACCCAGGAACATCCCACCTACCCCACAAAGCTCTTATAGGGGAATCCATGTGGCCAAGAACCAATTTGAAAAGAAAGAGGTTGGATATGGAACAGGAAGTGTGAATTCTGCTACCTATTTTTTAGACTCTGATTGAAAAAGCTTTCAGGCAAAATTTAAATGCAGATAACAGAGGTCCCAGGTTTGGAAAATGGGTTTCAGGGAGATTGCCAGGGCGTCTGGGACAGAGCCGCCAGAAATTGAAAAGACTTTATAAGTTTAACGCTGTCAAAAATCGCTGAAGACACAGTTGTCAAAATTTACATGTGTGTGGTGTTTATAACGCGAATACTAAGTTTGTATGTTACAATGTGGTTATGTGTATGTTTCGTTTTGCCTGATTATGTGTACTTATAACTCACAGAAGAATAATACCTTTGTTTCAAATTGTCAGAAATGCATGTGGTATTTCGTGTTTTAAATTAGACTTGTGCATTCGGATTTGTACGAATTTTAAGAAATATGTAAATTTTGTTAATTTTTGTGAATGTTAGAAAAAGAAGAGGAACTCCAATGAGACAAAGGAAAACAAACCCAAGAGCTCTGAATTTTTGTTTGCATTTTGTTGCTTTTTCACCGTCACGCTCTCTCACATACTCGCTCTCATGCATTGTCCCAGTGTCCCCCTACCTTATTCGCCGGCCACTTCCGTCTCCCTGTCTTATTTCCTCAGTTCCACTTTTTTTGACGCAACTTGTTCTTCTGTCTTCCTTATTCTTTTTTTCTTCTTCTCTCCATTATCAGCTCCATTTACCAGTCCTCCCAGAGCGCTTTCTCAAAAGAGCAGAGGGTCTGTGCCCACCCTCTCCCCAAAAGGAGGAATGGGGAGAGCCTATCCACCCGAGTTACCCTTTTGCATAAGTACTCCAAGAAACCCGAATAATGCAGACTGTCAGAGAAAGAGAGGTATAGAAGCGCTTTTCTTTCTCCGCTACTTCGTCCACAATATTCTGGCCTCTTGGAGTACTTCCACAAAAGGGTGGACCCATGGTGTGTCCCATGGGCAGCCTCTCCTCGTTTCTTCAACCAGGGTAGACGATGCCTGCTGAGCCTCTGCCCTTTGGAGGAAGTGCTCAAGGAGGCCTGGTTAACGGCGCTGATACCAGGGAGAAGCGAGCAAAGACACAAGAACAAGAAGCGGCAAGATAAGAATCAGAACTGGGGAAAAGGATATAGAGTCAACGGAGAAGCTAAGGAGACATTGAGACAGAACGTGCATCAGGGAGATTCTTGTGTGCGTCAGGGAGGCAGCCGAAACAACTGAATTTCTGGGAGACACCTGGAATTACCAGGAAATTTGTGTCTCCTGAGAGAATCAGAAAGACTTCAAAAGAACAATAGCAAGCAATACTATGGTTAACAGCCGATATATCTCACTAGCCTTAAAATGAGCTTTGGTCATGGGGTGAATAAAAATGTCAGCAATTTTGCGTAAGAGAAACTTTGCATCGAGAACAAGTTCTTGAAGAGATTCCCCAAGCAAATATCATTGGAGATTTAACAGCTAATGGTGATATTTATTGATATAGCTAGATCAGTGCTGCCACAAAATTGTGGAACCATCATCTCCAATTTTTGTAGCCACTGTCTATAATAGTATACTTAAATGGCCAATTCCATAACAGCAGCACTAAAGTAGAATGCGTTTCGTCCTTCGTGGTTTGATGAATCTTGCTTTTGATTGGCTGCTTCCAGCAGCTAATGATTGGCAGGAAAGTGCTTCCATTAAAATAAAGCTTTCACATTTTGACCCTCTCAGTACACTGCCTTAGTACTAGTAGATCGTATTAAGTTGTGTTTTTTTAAAAAAAATTAAACCCCTCAAAAACAGAAAACTTTTCCGCAAGAAAAACGTTTAAAAAATACATACAGAACACATTAACAGTTTACGCTGGTGTCCTTTTAAAGTCAAAACAGCAAATTTAGCGTCTTGTAGAATCTCCTACAATGATTCAGTACTGAATGACCTGAATGGATTAAGTGATGGAATTCAAATAGAGAAACTGCTCGAAATATCATTAGATAATGACTCATTGGCAGGAATTTATCAAGCAAACAAGCCTTCCAGTTCTTGTATACATCCTCATTCTTCATATACTTTAGTTTCCTTTTTTTTTTTTGCTTTGTACGTCAGTTTTGATTTTTCTTCATAACCTTGCTGGCCTCCCACGCTCAGCTTCTTATCCTTATGTCTATAGTGATGTCTCCCTAGACCCTTTGACCTGGGGAAAAGTCCCTTATGGGTCATTTACAACTAGTATTAAAGTAAATGGTGGGGATAGATAAAAAGGGCCATTATCATCATAAAAAAAAGAAAAATAAGTTGTAAAATAGGGGTCTTTATCTGCCCTCTTCAAATTCCAGCGTTAAGGGAGTATCTTCTAATGAATCTTCTGATGAGTTGGTACTTTTACAGGTTTGATCCTACAGCATCAGACCCACAGCTCTGTCTAAATAATCTGGACGGTTTCTAATGAAACAGGTTTGACTTTAAATATGCAGAAGATCTGAGGCTTTTTTACTTCTAAAACAATTCCCAATGCCAGACATAATGTGGGAAACATGCTGGTAAGACACAGTAGGTTTGAGTTTACAACGGGACATGATGATATCTACATTACACATTTTTCAAATATTAATCAGTAATAGGTGTTTCAATTATAAAACATTGATACAGAGGTATGGTCTATGATGTAACCCCTTTTCATCAGGTACATGGTGATATCCATCTAAACATACACATTTTCCAGTGACAGGAGTATACTTTATTATAAAATTATTAAAAAAAGAATGTATATATTTTAATAACTAAATGTTTGACCACGCATGTTAATATCTCAATTTTGTCTTAATTCCCTTTTACTCCTTAACTCACCTATCAGGTTCCAAAAGGTTGTACAAAACAGTATTTGTATGCCCTTCCATACCCTGCAGCCCTGAAAGGGTTAACCCTCTGCCAGTGACAGGGACAGTTACAAAAAACGTCCTCCCAAAAGCTTGAAGACATTCTTGCCGTTTAATTACCGACAATTAAAGGAGCCGTGTGGTTCCTATTAGCTTAGTAAAATCTGAGTTGGGAAATCGATTACATTGTCCAATTATTTACGACTGTCTGATTTAGGACTGAATATTTGCTACTGCACCTTTTGGTTTCTGCTTATGTCTTTCTTCTGCCCCCTGTAGAATTCTACATTAGGCATTAACCTAAACTGATCAACAGAACTGCTGA
This sequence comes from Spea multiplicata, assembly GCA_009364415.1. Taxonomy (NCBI): domain Eukaryota; kingdom Metazoa; phylum Chordata; class Amphibia; order Anura; family Pelobatidae; genus Spea; species Spea multiplicata. Next base: position 50,183 of record VKOC01018696.1, on the reverse strand, counting down.
GGTCCTGATGCTACTACTATTCTTTTGGCCTAGAGCTCCTACACTATTATAATTTATGCTGGTAGTGATATCAGCCTGTAACACATACTAATGTTGTTATTTGATGCATTCTATATGCATACCGCTCTCAGCTTGGCGTACCGCCAATGTCTCTACTTTTCGCTTAGGACTTCTACTTCTTGCGTCTTATTGAGTCTACCTTTCTCTATCATGCAGTACATTTTTACCTTCCTAACCCCCTTCCACCTCCCTCTACCAATCTCATGTCTCTAGTTTTGTATTTGTTTCATGTTTTCCCCCATAGCTTTAACATTCCATGTGCAGAATCCATTACTCTCAAAGCTTTTGTCTTTCCCCCCAAGTATTCCACAATCCCCTCTAAGCTGCCTGCCTTATTTAGCATGGGCGAAGACTGTATTCTAGGACGTCTTGAAGAAGGAAGCATTTTATGCTGGCGAAAGCATATAGTTCCTTGCTACAGGTTCCTCATGCAGTACCTATTTCTTAGACTGCTTAGAATGAGGATGTGTTGTTACTTTAAGGATCCCTCTATCAGCTTAGGGGTTGTATACCACTATTACAGTCACATTTGGTTTCCTGGTAACACAGCATCAGTGCTGATTTCGACAGAGTCCAAGAGTGTCAATCCAATGCTTGAAAGCGTTTAATTATATCCACATGGAGCAAAACATATCACAGCAGAACAAAAACAATAGCTTGACGCGTTTCGCAATTACGTTATGACGTTAGTTATAAGCTGATCACCACATTGTGAGACATTGATTTCGGCATAGTCTCTACATTAGTATTGCTGCCAGTCGTGATCTATGATTAATCATTTTCAGGCGAAACTGAGATTGAATAAAGATTGGATCTTTTACATCACCGGACTCGTTGGACGAGTGTGCTTCATCTTTCTGCTCGCAATTGAAGATTTTCTACAGTTGTTATAAGCTACTAATCTCACATTCTAGTGTCATATTTTGTGGTATGGACTATGTTAGAATTTTTTGGCATAACCATGTTTGGCACACGTGTTTGCATGTCAATTCTACGCTTTTAATACATAGTTTTGCCCTGCAAGGCTGAGTGCCCGGGGCGCCGATGAACCCACCTCCATGACTGCTCAGGCTGTCGATGTAATGCTGTCACGTGGGGCTGTCTGCTGTACATATGTGATCACAAGCTATACTTCTACATGTAGGCTGATATAAAGGTGAGAGTGTGACCTTCTGTATCCAGCAGGGGGCGCAATGCCTGTGATCTATGGCTCTGGCCTCTGGCCTTAAAGTGCCAGAATGGTCATTTCCCTTGCTAAGTATGAAACATCAAACAAATATTGCACCTGTCAAATCCACTCTATTCAGAATTTGTTTCATTAGATCACTTGAAAGCAAATTAGCCATATAATATTTATTTTACTGATTTGATGCTGTTACACAGCAATATGACTGTGATGTCACTGCTTTCCTATGCACATTGAGGGCAAGCCCCCTGAAAAGAAAAATGATGTCCTCCGACTGTTACTTCTGCAAATCAATAACCAAAAGGGGGGAAAAAACCACAGCACCAGATGTCAAATCAAAAAATGGATTTCTATTCACTGACATAGGAGGCAACTGATATAGCAATAATGAAAAAATAATGCATGATTATTTATTTTTTTACTTTACTTACAAGTGCCTATGACCAACCATGAGTAATCGATTCCTTGTGGAACCACAGGCCATATTAAGGACACTACGGTATTTGGAAATTCTTTGCAATGTTCCATACGTTCATCGCTGGAGCCAGAAGTTCTGATCCTTTGAATTATCTTCACAAACGTTTTCACTCTATTTCTCCCATGTTTGTGTATCCTAACGCGATGATCATATTATTCTCACTGTGCCTTTGAAAACCTGGGATATTTGAAAATTCTGACCTGTTAGCGTACTTGGATTTTTAGGGCACCTTCTTTGGTCTACAACATAGTCAACGTTTAGCTTGACCTTTCCACAAAGGATCCTTCTTTTTTTATCTCACAGCCCAACTTATGCATGGAATGGTACACCCCCTGGCATATAATACTGCAATTTTCAATTAAAAAAAATACTTAAAAGGGAGATATAACATTCCAGGTTATTCCAGATTGAGGCACCCAGTGATACTCTTATATCACTCACAGCGTCAGGCCGTCTACCTGGTAAAAGCATTGGACTGGCCACTGGACTGGAGATACTGTAAATGGGAAACACACATGGCAGCAGCCCACATGCTTTATCCTATGTGTCTGATGGCTTGTCCAGGCCTTCTGATCCCAGTTCTTTAAACTAAATTCAACATATGTTTTAAGTATTAATATAAAAAATTATTAATTCACACTGTTAATTTTCTGCTTTGCCAGCTCGGTGACGCATTACATTTCACACCGCTGCATCACCCTTACATTATTTGCGAAAATAGCTTTTTTAGAGAAACCGAACAGCTGTAAAGTCTTCGCCGTGGCGTCATGGGGAATGACGGGGAATTCTCATGATGTGCCCTGGCTATGCTTTTTGGTAGACAGTTAACATTACATGAAAATAATAATTAATATAAGTAACAGTGACAGATTCTCATAAGGCTTTATCTCAGGTTGTAGGGAAATGCACAAACCAATATAGGCGTTTATGTTCAAAGTTTATCTTTTTTTTAGATAAGTTATGTTACAGGCCAGACTATGAAGCAGCTGCCACGTAGCCGCTACGTTTTAATTATAATATGTATTTCTTTAATAGCTGCCAATCACATTAATCATGTATTTTATAATTAAGTACCATTGATAAAATACATAATGCTGCATGTGAAATGCAAATCCAATTCCAAGTTTTCATAATTTTCATAATTTTTTCTACCCTTTACATTTCCTTCCACTTGATGAAACTATATAAAAGCAAGAATAAGGTAAAGGGAGTTGAGATCAGGACAAGGAAGTAATTAATTATTTAGGTTTTGATCCACATGCCACTGGACGTAGCTCTGTTGAGCTAAAACAGTCACTAACTTTTAAACCTACTTTACCTAAAATAACTGCACAGAAAAAAAAAAACACAAGCTTCAGTCATTTTAATAATTATTTAAAAAGATATGAAAGGCTATGTATGTGACATATGCAGATGAAACTGCACCCAAATATATTTATTAGGGCATCATTTGATTATTTATCTTTAATATGGAAAAATGGTGTTTTAACAAAAAAAGCTCCCGGTAATCACAGAACATCCTCAACACGACCTTGCTACTTAGTTTTAGCACCAAAAAAAGCACTGAGGAGCAAAATATCTTCATTTTTTACTGAATTTGATTTAATCATAAACTAAATAATAATAATAATACAGGAATGTAGTACATGATGCAGTACTGAATATTAAATGTATTTTCGTGATTACGTTACTAAATTTTAATAAATATCTGAAATGACGATGAGCTATAGTACCAATGGTTCACTCTGGGATATCCAGTACTGGTTAAGATAGGCTTTGGTTCACTATAGGTTAGCAATCTCAAGCAGTATTATATTGGTATTAGTAGTACATTGTGAAAATATAAGTGAAAATAAATGTATACTAGTGTTCTTAAGTAGATTCGTTTCTATCTGTAAGTGGCTCTGTAGAAGAGATGTTTAAAATATCCCTGTGACATTTTTTTTCCCATTGGTATATATTTTTTTATTTCTATAGTGGAATTATATATATAAATATATATATATATATATATATATAAAATATATATATAGTACATCAAGTTGTGGAACAACGTATGTAGTTAATTAAGTGTTACACTCATAACTATATCTAGTATGAGGTTTGCATCCATCCAGGTTCTGGAGTATTGCTAATCTCATCAATCTGAACTAGCCGACAAATGACTGAGAATAATGAGGGTTGTATTTCAAGATTACCTGGAGGGCCATGTTTACCCAACTCTGCTCATTCTTCATTAATCAGTTTTCTGTATATTGATCAGTGAACTGGCCTGTCTGTCTAGGAATCTATTTCTCGCGTTCACACCAACTAATACAAACATCACTACAAACCATATATTCATATACAGCAATAGTGTAAATACGTCCGAGACAAAACCAGTCCCCTAGATTAAATACTATTTATTCAGGAAGTGTCTTAAATGTGCATTTTTTTGATGTCACAAGCTCTACTTGTACAAACCTAACTCAAGATGACTCGAATAATTAACTGGTTCTGTCCTATGGCATATTCTGTTTTCATTGACCAAATAGCTCAAGTTTGTTTATTGAAACACATATCTGTGGTTTAACCCTTTCTGTGCTAAAAGATGTATATCTTTCACTGCCAGAAGGGTAAAATCACATGGTTATCATTGTGGTATTATAAATAACATAGAGATATAAAATATAAAGAAATTGGTAGTCAATATATATATATATATATATCATGACTGGTATCATTTTTCTATAACATCAAAGCATAAAAAACCAAAAACTTGTCATTTTAGAAACAGCTTAAAGATATTAGGCAAAACTATATACAGTCAAGGGCTCAGATTTTTTTTTATAGATTCACTTGGTCACATACATGATCCTTTAAACACAGCTCTGGAGCATGGCTCAGGGATGAAATCAATACAGACAAGCGTGTTTTGATATTAAATCTCATCATAGTATGTGTAGACTGGGAATTCTATACTGGTACATGTGAAGAATGGTTATAATAATAAAAAAAAAATGAACTTCAGAAGATACCGCTTTGCTAATAATTTATATCTATAATAGATATGGTTACATTTGGCCAGTCCTGAGGACCTAATGTCATCTGGTTTTTTTTTTCTCCATCGTAAACCCACATGATGAACGTTTCCAGATTTTTGTCAAGAAATATCAACTTGCCTTTTGTTTTTCCAATCTGGCTAATAAAAGAAATCAATATTATCCATATCATCGATTTCTCCATATTTCTATATTTATTTGGTGCAAGCTAATCAATTTTATCTGTATGATTAAAATCTCTTAAATGAATAGGGGTAATGTTACTGGTTCTTGTGTTCCACCTTACCTCTGCCAGAGTTGCCCATGAGAATCAGCTATGTGTAGAATGCAGAATGAATATTTTAATGTCTGGACTCCTGGAATTTGCTTAAGCCCTGAAGGGTCAATCTTATTGTGCAGCTTTTATCTAGCCTGCAGATCACTGAACTTAATAGACAAATTACTATGTATCAGTTTAACTCCTTTAAATACCTTATTACATACATTGCTAAAAAAACAATTCCAGAATGTCAGTTTTTCAACAAACAACTGCTTTTCTGAACAACTAAACTCAACAATTGCTATTAACACAATAAACAATTGCAACATGGCAACATGTCCATATGCCATGTGGTATGTGATCTCAATACATTCGATGAAACTGTATACATTGTAAAATAAATAAATAAATAACACAATTAAAAAGTACTTAATATTAAAATGATATTTAATTTGGTTCCACTTAATTAACAAAAAAGTTTCACTCTTAAATTAACTGTACTGGGATGGGATGTTGGATATCAGATACAAAGTATCTCATAATCAAAGTAAAATAATAATAATAAAAAATAATCTGGAAAAAATAGCATTTATATGGTTTTTACAGATCCTAAGGCACAGAAGGAATTGGTTTTGTACTCACCACCAAGAAGAGTCAACTCTTGGAGTCAGAATGAGCAATATTAAAATATATGCGAAGTACATCCTTGAATTTGTCTGGCTGCTGTCTTGGGGAGTCACTGTCCTGTGACAATGTCTTAATCCCTGGGAAGAGGATGCTTGAGAAGGAATCCTTAAATTATCCCCAGTCTGGGAGAAACTCATCCTAGAATTTTCAGGAATTCTTTCCCAAAAGAGGACTAAATCCACATACAGGTAAGGGATGATCTTTCAGCTTCAGTGGCTCTTGTATGAACCCTTGAAAAAAATCATACTCATCAACAGGTTAAAAAAAAATATAAAAAAATAAAGTCAAACTTTTTTTTGCTCCCTTTCTCTTAAATTAATAGCAATAAACTTTCTTTATATAATATCTCCAATTCACCAGACAGAGCTCTGCAATTCAGTATTATATACACATAAGGCATCTTCTGAGCATTGAAAGGTTTTGGTATAGCAGAATATCATAAGTTCTTCACACACACACACAAAAAAAAAGTTATTAAAAAATGACACCTGTTTATCTGGGAAATTTGTGATAAAAAAAAAAACCAAACCCAAACTCGAATAATTGACAAGTAGTTGAAAAAAAAAAAAGAAAAGTAGATCTATGGTCTGGAATTAGGAGGTATCAGTAATTCTCAAAGAGAAGTAGACTTGGCTGCTTGCTGTCTCTGGAGAATGAGATGGGATAAATCCAGAGGCTCTGGATGATGCTGGACAGGTCTTCAGTTTGAAGGCTGTGATGTGGAAGACAGGCAGTGATGATGTGAATTGTTCCTTTGCTCTGGCTCCTTCACTCTCATTGGGCAAGGAGCAGTTTGATAAATTCCTGGATTCACTTGAGAGGTAGCAGATCCCAGGGTTTTCTTGGAACTCCCCCCCACCTCCTTTGGTGTGAGAGAGGCTCTGCATTGGGTGAGGAGAGACTGAGCTGTCACCTTTGCAGCAGAAGCAACATACCACCACCTGCTGCTGTTATACAGACACACAGATAGTAGGAGGAAGACACATGCATTCACTTATAGACAGTGCTCTGAGCTGGAGCTGAAGGTGTCTGCATGGTCTTAATGCTCTCAGATTTAGCCCAGCAGCTACTTTAGGGAAACTCCAAAATAACATTTCCCTTAAAACAGCTGGCCACAGTGGGGGGGGAAAAAAAACATCTATTTATTTTTACATTAAACATTTGCTTGTATTAGTGTGCATCATTTTTTTTTTCAATTCATGTTCCAAACAAAATAGTATGGAAAAAAAACTCTGTTAAAGAAGAAGGGATTAGGCTGACTTCGGTGTCCTTCTCATAAAATATGTAAAAAAAAAATAAGGAATATCATTATTATCAGACTACAAAAAAAAAGAAAAGAAAATACCGCTTTTGTGTACAGTATGCAGTTGAGACACATCATAATAATACATTCTACAAAAAAAAAAAGTGAAGAATTATGTCTAAAGGTAAACAAAAATGCACTATTATGAAGAGGTTAACTCTTTGCTTTAATAAGAGCAGGGGGCATTGGAATATAAATTGTTTCCCCTATGGATGCAATCTTTTATGATATATTTCATCATTTTCAGATATATTATTGTGTTTCCATACAGCTATTAACTCTTCCACATCAGGAGGGAACAACAAGAACAGCAGATATGAGGTGGGCAGATCAAAGGTGCTGTTCCAATTACTTTGTTGAATTTAACACTTTAATCCCTGAACCTTAGATTAGAAATGATTATTATTTCATTATTTCTAGTACAGGTTGAATACCCGAACCCTTTGCAGAATTGACAGTGCAAGCGATACATAGGTAGCAAATTTAAGACGACATCTATTAAAGCTCGTCAGTTTTATTTTTTTTATAGAAACACAGAATTTGACAAGGGATAAGAATCATTTGGTCCATCTAATCTGCCCATTGTCCCTTATGTAAAGACTCAGACTTAGGTCTCATCTTAGATTCAGGGTAGCTTTATGCCTATCCCCTCCATGTCTAATTCTCCTCACTGTATTAGGCGCTACCACTTCTGCTGGGAGGCTGTTCCACTTATCTACCAGACTAACAGTAAAGTATTTTAAATGTTAAGTAATAAAAATGCTTGCATGTACATAGATTGTATGTGTTTTATTTGGTGGGTGGTGACAGTGGTGGGGCACCTATGACATCACAGTGACTAATCCTTGCATATTGGCATTTTTCCTATATCTTGGCCAGCTGATCTCACACTAGTTCGACTTAATATTCCAGACAGCAAGAAGTGTTTGTCTACAGCAGCACCTTTAAACAAAATGACACGTTGGATGAATTGAAGCACAATAGTAGTCTGGACAGACACTGGATATCATGGAGGCAAATATACACAAATAATGAGACATACCAATTATCTACCAGAATAAAGTATGTCTGGATCTTGGCGAGTGGGAGTTTCCCATAGACCAATAGTACATCCAAAAGCGATGGAAACAGATATCAACGTGTGAACAGAATGGGTTATAATAATCTCACGTTTCAGTGAACATTTTTATGCGCATCCCATTCTTTTATGTGTTGGAGAAAATTCAAGGCACTTCTGGTTGTAATTCATGAAACAGATTAAAAATAAAATAAAATACTCAGATGCTAAACTTTTTGTGTCTGTTGCAGATGTGGGATTTGGTATAATTACAGAACATCATATACGCATATGCATACAGTGCACATTTCCTTTATATTTAAATACATATAAGAATTTCTCATAATCAGTATAATTTAACCAAATATCAGTGGGTTTGTAGTTATCATTAAAAGTATTTACTTTTCAATGGAGCAGAGCTATCCACAGGGGAGGAGTGGCACCTTCTGGCTGTGAGTAAGGCCCCATTGGCCCCCCTCCAAAACACATACACACTAGCACACATATTTACACACATTCTCACATTTACAGAAACATACACACAGACACTAGCACACATACAGACTTATTCCTGCACACTTAGGCACACTTACACATACTCACTAACATACACTTATACACTCATGATTACACATAGTCCCTCTCACACACTTCTATCTACACATTCATGCTCACACACACTTACACATACACATTGATGCTAACACTACACATACACATTAATGCTAACACAAGCACACATACACATTCATGCTCACACACAAACACACAGTTATACACGTTCATGCTCACACATATTTACACAAACACATTCATGCTCACATACAAACACACATTCATGCTCACACAAGAAAACGTACATTCATGCTCACACACACACACACTTATAACATACTCTACATACCGTCATGCATACATACTCTCTCCCTCCCATACTATCTCACTCACCCGTTGCAGCTTTCTTTCTTGTTTTCACTGCTGCATTCCTTACTCTTCCTGCCAGTCCAAAGTTGTTCACAAATTTTATTTGGCCCTAAACTATGTATGCCATATTATATGACTTCATACTACATTATATATATATATAAAAAATAAAACATTTAAAATGGCTAGTTAAGTGTCAAAAACATGTTTGTTACAAAGGCTGAAGGCATGCATGGCCAAGTCTATCCAGCACACAATAACTCTCACTAAAATGGACTGCATATGTAGAAAATCCACCACAGATTACATACCATATAATTTATGATTCAAACCTATATACTTTTTGTTTCAGGAATTTCTTCAAACTCTTCTCGGCTCAAGTTCTTAAAGTACAGAAACATAGAAATACAGAATTTGATGGCAGATAAGAACCATTCAGCCCATCTAGTCTGCCCCTTTTTCCTGATTTAAAGACTCATTCCAAGGGTTGTTTAGAGTACATAACAAACACATGGTACATTTTAGTGCGATAAGGATTTCTCCTTAAGAGCAGTCATATATACCGGTATATATATATATATGTATATATACATAAACATGTTTGAGAAGCAGGCATTTAAAAGATTTGATTTAATATTTAGACGAACTCTTTGGAACTAAACATTTTTAAACTTCAGCGTATTATTAAAAGTGACATATTTTGGATTAATGTGTACATTTATTCACCAAACAGTTTGAACATTGGCTGGATATCCTTAGTTCTGATACATACTGGACAGTTTAACACATGTTCTTGTGTGTCCAAAAGCAACTTTTTCCTTGTCAAAACTTCATTAAACCTGCTTTTCCTTTAGAAAATGTACACTATTATGGTCCTGTTCTTCACTTAGCCTTTTCAATGCCAAAGAAACCAGTAAAACAATAGGTCGTTGGCCCCTCCCCACTGACGGAACTAATCAGCTTAACAATGCACAGATGTGACCAAAGCAGGTTGTCACAGAAAAATGTGCTGGCTACAGGTTGAAAACTCCCACACTCCATCTATGTTAGTTTATGGGAAATTAATGTCTTTGTAGTGTACAATGTAAGAAACCTATAAGTAAGATTACATTAACCAAAGGATACAAAACCATTAGTATTGGATCAAAGCAGATTTGTCACTTTTTCAAAGTCATGGGACATCAAACAAGATACATATCTGGTCTGTCTGTCTATCAATCTATCTATCTATCTATCTATCTATCTATCTATCTATATGTAGTAGAATTTTTTATGTGTATACCACGTCTTTCCAGTATTCTTCTTTAGAAGAGACAGTCCATCTTTAGTTACTTTAGCCTGACCACTTTTAGTCACAGAAGGTGGCTTTCAAGAAGGCCAACATTGATCTTTCCTATCACAAAGCATGAGGACATGGTTGCCTGTCTAGTAACGCTGTATTTAGATCGTGAGTCAAAGGAAAAAAGCCTTTAAGACGGTCCGAGCAGATATTTATTACATTCTGAATGGAACACTACATTGTGACCAAACCATAAAAAGTAACATTCTTCAAAATAATAGACACATTTTGATAGGGTTTCATGTAGCTCCACTCCTCTTGGCTGCTTTCCTACTGCATTTGAAAGAAATGTATATTCAGTGTTGTTCAATATCTTTATTTTGTAGCATTTTGTGAAATCCAGTGAATGTGGAAACAGCAGTTCCCAGTGGTATTCTATTGGTACTGGTGATATGGAATTCTGCCAGACAAGTTAGTATGCTTATAAGCAAAGGGTAGAGACCAGGCACTATATGGACTCTAAATAATCATTATATAGATTTTTTTTAAACTATTTCTATAAAATGTTAATAGGTTCGAACATCTTATCCTTAGCTGTTATTTTAAACATGAATTAAACATTCTCTTAATAGTTTTTTTCATCTTGGAACCTGTGACCTATATGTGACTTTCACATATTATGGACTTACTGTATACGGTATTATTGTCAGTACTGACATAACAGCCCTTTTTCATTCTGCCCACCATTTGTATCATCTATAAATATCGCCTCTTTCTTCTTGCACACTCAGAATTTTCCTTGTACTGTATCTGTATCCAGGAATCATCTACCCTCTACGGTCCTACTTATTTTAAACGCTCACTAAAAATTGACATATCCAGAGAAGCATACAACCACTGACTTCTCCATGTGACCCTTGCTTCAACCAAACCATCCTCACCTAAGCAGTCCGACTCCTTTCCTTCTTATTTCTCCTCCTAAGAAGGTGGTCAATTTAAATCCAGCATGCATTGTCTGCATCATTTTCAGTGGCCGCTCAAAGTACTTTGTTCATTCGATGTGCAACATAAGCTCTTTACTGCATCGCAATTTGAGTTCATGTCTTAACTAAATATGTCCCAAGATGGCTGTGATAGATTTTAGTGTGCCAAAGGTCATAAAAATGGATGTAGAGTCACATAAGCTTCCACAACCTTTTCTCAAAGGGACCTCTAAGTTTATTAGACTCAAGTCTATAAAGTTGACCCCCTAAGCATTATCACTTCTTGGGACGTTACATTTTGCGGTACCACTAGAGCACCCTCAATTATTAATTAAGTGAATAAACCAAACTAATGTGTTCGAAAAGCCGTCACTTCATCCATAAACAGTCCCTCAGGGCCTCATTGACCATGACTGGCAAGTTCTGTACATAAAAAAAAAATATGTTTAAATGACTGCAGGCGTTTCTTGCCATTTTTATATGGAAAAGTACTTTCTCGCAGTTTTACTAAAAGGCCTATGTGCCTTTCTTGTGCTGCCAAGCAGACTGTGGAGCTGTTTTCTGCTAATTTCCTAATCGTTTTGAATCTTCACGGGTACACATGTAACCTATTGAACAAAACAACATTCAGGGCTGATTATAGCCTATCTGCATCTGTAATAGTTTAGAGAGTGGGCTACAGACCGAAAGGTCTACATCATTTAAAGTGAGTTGGAGCCAGCAGATTTTGTTAACCCTTTTAGGGGAAGAAGATTTTCACAGCACATAGAGTATATATTACCTCCTACAAAGAGAACGTCTAATATAGTTTTCCACTCTCCCATGTAGTTGGTAGTGACCAGATTAGAGATGCTTTTTGATTTTTTTATTGAGAAGACGATTTAATATCTTCACTGCCCCCATGGATTTTTGCATGTCTTGTGGCATCCTGTCAATCGTTGTAGTCGATTTTAAGTCTTATTTTAAATAATGTTGCACCACATTGTTATTGTTCATGCCCAGTTTGCCAAGATTCTACTTTTGACATTCTGTGGACACATCGCCACATGATAGGCACATCTCAATATGGTTCCTAGATAACCATTGTAATAAGTGTTAAGATAAAACAGTCGTCAACAAATACGATACAATTTGGCTTTCATGGCGAAATATAATTTCTGCAATTGGCTTAATTTATTAGAGATTCCCTATACCCTTGGCAATTATTACTGCTCCCCCCCCGAAGGCCTATTCACCTTACTAAATCGTAATTATACCAATTTCCCACCGTTTGTATGACTGTTGGATAGATCATTTAGGAAAATTTTAAGATCCAGGACTGGATGATTTCTGTCTTTTTATATTTTTGTACTTGTTATTCATATATGTAATAAAAAATTTGAAAAAAAAAAAAGATAAAACAAGGATATATCACTTACCAATGTGTTAAAGGCCTCCACAGTACATGTTTTTTAGCTGGATTTTATAAAGGTTCCAGGCTTGTGTGTACATGAAGTACTACATGTGTATTGACAACACAACCTGCACCTTGATGGTTCCAAGCATACTTTTTGGCTGAGATGGCAGTAGATCTAGGGTTTGAGTGCTCGATGGAGGACTGTGTTTAACCAGTATCTTCTCATTTGCTGCCCAGTCTTAAGAGGCAGAGCAGCTTCATTTGACATCATATCCCAGGGATATAGGAAATAGGAAATAGGGGAGACTCAGCGCAAGGACGTAGAGCCACTTCTCAAACTAGGTCTTTGGGGTCTCTGGTGTGCTGCACTGCATAAAGACATGGCTGGTAGTAGGCTTGAGGACACCTATTATGACATGACTGGGGGCCCACATTGAATAATGCATTCAAGAATACCTGCCCAGCTCCATCATACTAAACTGCATAGATAACACTAGATTAGAAGGCACAGGGATTGTGGGTATTACAAGTTAAATATAATTGGGCTTGGGATGGTCTAATCAGCATATATTGAGGGTTAAATAAGGTAAAAACAGACAGGGTAAAGAGGCCACCAAAACCATGCCATGTTCATGTCTATGAAAAGTATAAGCAAGTTTTTCCATGAATCCCTGGCTTATCTTTTCAACCTTACAAACATATGTTAAAAATCACTTTGGAAATTCTTTTGCACCTTCTAACCACTTAATCATCTCCTTTTGTGTTCACTCAAATGTCTACACTGTATAATGTTTCACACCAACTAAAACCACACTCCAAAACCTTAAGAAAAGACATTTCTACGGTGATAATACCAATACTTTCTTCTTATCTATACCCTCCTCAAAATAGGCCAGTAATGCTTACAGTGCTTAAAAATAGTTAATTGTACATACATTTATTGAAATGCAGCATCTTAAATCTCATATGTTGTGCAGCAGTTCCGTATTGTGTATTTCTTAACAAAGTTCAGTTAGTATCCGTAAAAAGTTCTGTATCTAATCCAGTCTAGTATGTACAATTTACAATTTTTTTGAAACCTTTGTCTTCTCTTACTTCTAATGTCAAGGTATATGGACAAAAGTATTGGGACATTCTAAATAGATAGACATTAATACCATATTTGATCGAATATAAGACAAGGTTTTTTCAGAGCAAATGCTCTAAAAAATACTCCTCTTCTTATATTCCAGGTCATTTTATAATCCAACCTCAAACAGAGGTCTGACTATAGGACTAAGATCCAGATTCCTCGCAGCGCTGCAGTGGACCTGGATCCTCATCTCTGGCATCCGGTGCACGTCTGTGTGATGTGCACAGACAACCTCCACTGCTGCCCAGCACTTCTGTTGGGGCTTCTATGACGGAGTGCCGGTGTGACATGACCTTCCAGCCCTCCGTTATATAAACCCCGGCGGAAGTGCAGGGCAGCAGCAGAGGTTGTCTACGGGCATCGCTCAGACATCCATCGACTAGACACCAGGGAGTCTGGAGCACGGGGGGAAAGTCTGGGGATGCATTGGTAAGTCTGGGGGGCAGAGTGGCATACCAAGGGGATGAAGAGTGGCATTTAGGGGGTATAAGACATATCTGGGGTGCTGAGTGGCAAGTCTGGGGTCATATGCCCATAACTGGGGTCAGATGTGCATGACTGGGGGGCAGGTTGACAAATAAAAGGAAATAAAGACAAGGAAGCATTTTTCTCAATCATAGTTTTTATTAAGTATCAAAAAGTTGTTTACATGTGAATTAATATTTACTAGTAAAACTTTAGTTTTATATTCAGGCTTTTTATTTTCTCATAAATTTATATTAAAATTTTGGGGGTCGTCTTATAATCAGGGTTGTCTTATAATCGAGCAAATACAGTATGTAGTTGGTGCTCCTTTGCATGATATAATGACTACAATTTGTTTTTATGTTATTGGCTATTAACTTTTAAAAGAAGATCTATCATTCAAACAAAATTAGGTTATTTTTTTTTATTGCAGCATTAAGAGCACCAAGAGCACTTTGATACTGTAGGCAATTATGATTCTGCTAAGAAGGCCTCCAGTGATTTAGGAAATAAATCACAAAGTATTTTGCATAGGTGTGCGCCAGCATTTTTTCCTCTTGAAAAAATAATACCATTTTGAGTGTTAGTATAACTCTAATGAGAAATTGGTTGTGTTTCACATCGTTTCAATAAACTTTGTTTATCTGCAGATCTGGCAGTCACCACTGTAGTCACTTGATATTTTAGTGAAACCATGAACTCAATCACAACACTAAGTAATGGTTTATGGCAATGCCAATGAAGTCCTGCTTAGTCTAATAAAGTACCTTTTCCCATAGACTTGAAAACCTTGTTTATTTGATCTCCAATTTCTAATTTCATTTACACATATATAATTTGCTTATATAACTTTATATAGTATATAATGATGTGCTCGATCTAATTCTAATTTATATGTATATATATATATGTCACTCCTGACCATTGGCAGAAAGAGTTTTGATTATTTCTTATTAGTCAGCCTAGAACATTTTTACATTCCTTACCATGAGTAGATATGGTAACTCCATTAATAATGATATGCGTTTTTAATTATTGTAATTGGTGGGGGTATTTAGATATACTTAAATACTTTGATATACTCTGGATATATTTATACATTTATGGACTGACCTAGCATATTGTCTATTGGACTTGAATTGGTAAAAGGGTCTCCCTGGGTGTCCTAGTTGAAATTCCAGCTTGATATACATTACAAGACTAGGCTTCTCCTAGTTGGGTCTGACGCAGGGCAGAGACCCAGCTGCCCTCTCCACGTCCACATCTATCATTGAGGATTGCTGGGATAGGACGATATACACTATATGGACAAAAGTATTGGGACACCTGACCATTAAACCAACAGGGAATTTTATGACATCACATTCTAAATACATTTGGAGAGTTTCTGTGGTAATGTTTGCCTTTCATCCAGTAAAGCATTTGTGAGGTCAGGCACTGATGTTAGATGAGAAGGCCTGGTTCACAATTTCAATTCTGGTTAATTCCATAGGGTTTTGATGGGGTTGAGGTCAGGACTTGGTGTGGGCCAGTCAAGTTTGTTGAACCAAGTCCTTATGGACCTTGCTTTGTGCACCAATATATGTATTGGGATACATACAGTTTAAGCATACAAAGGCATTTTGGACAATGCTATGCTTCCAACTTTGTGGGAGAGTTTAAGGATGGCCCTTTTCTATTCCAGTATTAATAGATGACCCACATTCAGAGAAAACCTCAACAGCTTGCAATGAAAGTGGTCGGTAAAGCAAAAAAAAAATCAAAATCTGATAAACTGGAGGTTTTAACTGAAGACTTTTGCATGTGTGGCGTGTCTGCAATTTTTCCCCAAGATTGTTAACTAACGATCAAAAGTTTCACCGACAAGAATTCTGTGGGGATCAAAAGGATCATTTCTTGACTACAGTCCTTTACATTACAAATACTGCATGTATTATTTGAGGAAGATAATAAGGATGATAATAATGAACATTATTCTTTGAAATATACATTAAGTTTTAGAACTTTTTGATCACCTTTTTTTATAATCATGAGCTAAACTGAAATCTTAGGTTCGGCAATTAGGGAACAACTTTTCTAAAAGTTAAAGGGACAGTCCAGCTATTATATGCACTTTAATGATTACTCATGGCTGAGTAACCCCTTTAATTTAACATTCTCCCAACTTGCAAAATGCATACAGGAATTCAGCAGAATCCTCTGCTTCCAATGGGTCTAAAAAGAGCCCTACATACATGCGCTGAAAGAGCTCCCATTTATTTCAATGAGATCACTTTCCTGCCAGTGATTGGCTTCCCTAAGCGGCCAACACTGGCACAAAAAAAATCACACAACAGAGGGGTTGGTATGCTGTAGCTTCTCCTAAAGTTAAGGGCGTTATTTTTTTGCTCTTACAGGTAAACAAAGGCACATTCAACTACTTACAATAATATATTTCTTTTTTGTGGATTACAACTCCCATCATGCTCAGTTTATCCGCCGCCGATGCATAGGCATCTGTATATGTGTGACAGTTTGATCCTAAGAGATATATATGTTCAGAACTCCAGATAGCAATCTCAATGAAACACAAACCATAAAATCTCTTTGTTCTGGCTTGGTTACTTTAACAAAATTAAAGACAGAGAAAAAGAAATTCTCTTCATTCTTGCTTTGTCTTTCAAGGGACCCGTTCGCTGCATAGCCAGATCAGGCTCAAATCTCCGGCACCAGGTCATCCAGTGGTGAGAGCTTTGTATAAATTATAATAGACTTTGTCACCTCCGTAAGAGTTTATTTCGGTCCATGTCTCTATTTAAAAACATATTCTGCTCACCAGTAGACATGTTGGCTGCAATTCAGAGTTTGTTCTCTGGATAAGGGGTGAGCAAATGGTCACGTCACATGTCTTAGTCTGTCTGCAGCTGCCTGAGAAGTGGATTCATCCCAGCTAAGCAAACACAAAAGGGTAATTCTAGGTACAGATTGGTTCAATGATACCCTGCCTGTAGAGTATACAAAATGGCAACCCCAAAGCCAACAATGGCAGATGTGTTACTGTCTGGCAGTGGATACCTGGTAGCTCCTGCAGTGTAGGCCGGAGGGTACTTTTCTAATTTTAATAAAACCTACATTATTTGTGTAACATAGAAGGCTATCTTTGCTTTCTTTTTTTCAGGATCCGAGTGAATATATCCCTCCCGTTATCACTGGTTTATTATTAAGCTACAGAATGGCTATCATATTTGGTGTATGTTGATAATCCGGAGCTTATCCTTCAACTTCTGAGTCATAGAACTGATCGGTAGGTTTTCAGAGTTGCCCAGCTTGGAGGTAACTACCTCATAGTCTATCCTAATTTGATGGAGACCACCTTCCTGGTGCATTTCTTCTTGGTATGCCATAGTTGAAATTCCACCTAGGATAAAGATAATTTTGATGTCTTCAAGTTCCTACAAGTTAAGGTTTATGAGAGGAGAAATACCTGAAGCATTGGGTTGCCACTCTATAGAAACTATAATGGCATAATAGTATTAATAGATAATTCAAATGTATATTAACAACTGTACCATAAAACCTACAGCCATGATGATACGTAATTAAAGATTGCCTCTATATTTTAAATGGAATCCGTGAAGTTCCTCATATTTAGTGGTCTGAGGCAAATTAAAATGATTTTTATATTACAGCATGGGTAAGCATATCTAGAGTGTACAAGTGACTACAGATTACTAAATCCCTCCATTTGCATTTTCCAGTAATTCCAAGCAGTAATGAGATGACAATTCCTACCCAAGTTAAATAACCACAGACATAAGCCTGGATGAAAAGTGAATACATTTAATGAAATGTAGGCATAATACAAAATTAATCAAATACATTGACTCATGTAACACTTAATGTGTTTGTTATTGGACTGACTGCGTGGCTGGCATTGCATGTTCTGCAAAGCTTCAAGCACTAGGTACCTATGCCCAATTTGGTGGCAAAACATCCTAGGTCAGTGATGGCGAACATTTTTGCGTCGAAACCAATTTACAGACCACCATGGTGATGCTTACCTCTGGTGTAGTGCAGTGTAATTTTCAACTTCCAGAAACAAAAATCACACAAGCATATATTCACACTCACTTACTTGCATACACAAATTCATACATATACACATACATACATGTATATGCACACTAACATACATCACACCGCTTCACAGGTTAACGTTGGCAAGATATACATACATACTTTGTGGCATACTTTCTAGAAGGTGCTGGAAGTATTCCTCAGAGATTTGGCTCCATATGGACATGATGGCATCACGCAGTTGCTGCAGATTTGTCAGCTGCACATCTATGATGCAAATCTCCAGTTCCACCACATCCCAAAGGTGCTCTAGTGGATTGAGATCTGGTGACTGTGGAGGCCATTGGAGTGCAGTGAACTCGTTGTCATGTTCAAGAAACCAGTTTGAGATGATTACATGGTGCATTATCCTGCTGGAAGTAGCCATCAGAAGATGGGTACACTGTGCTTATAAAGGGATGGAAATGTTCAGCAACAATATTCAGGTAGGCTATCGCGTTTAGACAATGCTCAATTGGTACTAAGGGGCCCAAAGTGTGCCAAGAAAATGACCCCCACACCATCACACCACCACCACACAATGCAGGATTGACCCATGCTTTCATGTTGTTTATGGCAAAGTCTGACCCTGCCATCTGAAGGTTTGACGTGTTGTGCATTCAGAGATGGTATTCTGCATACCTTGGTCGCAATTAGTGGTTATTGACTTACCATTGCCTTTCTGTCATCTCAAATCAGTCTGCCAATTCTCCTCTGATCTGTGAGAATTTTTGTCCTCTTTCTCGGACCATTCTCTGTAAACCCTAGAGAAGATTGTGCGTGAAAATCCCAGTAGATCAGCAGTTTCTAAAATACCGTATTGGCTCGATTATAGGAAGCACGAGATTATAGGCTCCGAGAAAAAAAAACACCTGCCCGGCACCCAGAACTGCATGTTCCGGGAGTCGGCCGATACGAATTGCGCATCTCAGCGCTAAATCCCGATTATAGGCAGCACCCCCACTGGGGACAGGCAGTCCCCAGACTTACAGTGGGGGAGGGTGCAGCCTATAATCGAGCCAATACGGTACTTAGACCAGCCCATCTGGCAAAAACAACCATGCCACGTTCAAAGTCACTTAAATCCCCTTTCTTCCCCATTCTGATGCTCAGTTTGAAGTTCAGCAAGTTGTCTTGACCATGTTTACATGCCCAAATGCATTGAGTTGCTGCCATGTGATTGGCTAATTAGCTACTTGTGTGAACAAGCAATTGAGCAGGACTACCTAATAAATTGGCCAGTGAATACATGTCTGCAATCATGTATTCATGTGTAATTTATCAATACTTGCAAATACAGGGTTTGTATATCTTTTTCAGTTGATCTATACCTGTAATGCTGTGTTTCCATGTATTGTTTATTTGATCTATACCTGAACTACATGAGTGAGGAAAAGAGGTGTGGTACAGTAAAGGAGGGGTCAAAAGGACTCTGGGGTGATGATGGCCGAGGGGCCACTCACGGCTGCACAGGGTGCCTGAACACCTAAACCTGACCCTGATAACAACTCACACTACGTTTCAGGTCACACACCGGACTCTGCACTAGAGGACTGCATTGCAGACGCGGGCGCTCTTGCTGGTGTTGCGGGCAGGAGCGGGCGGTCAGACACTTTACTTGCGGGTCCCAGTAATCCTGTGCTGCTTCCTGACATTGTCTCTTCTCTTACTCCGCTTATGAACCCAGTGGAGTCATGTGATGTGATGCCACTTCCCATGACTCCACTGTGAGGGAGTAACACAAAGGCAGCCTTGCGGGACTGCGCGGGAAATCTGCAGTTCAGGTAAGGATTGACGGCAGGAGTGGGCGGGATTGACCACATATGTGGTGGGAGCAGGTGGGATTTGACACACTTGTGGCGGGAGTGGAACACACACATTGCGGGACCGGGCCGAATTGGAGAAAAAAATCAGCGGGCGGGAGCGGAATTAAAAAAGCAGTTCCACGCAGGGCTCTACTTTGCTCCATTCATTTGCTATGCGATCGGCATACAGTTGTGCTCTTTCTCTGTCCTGCGTATGGATCATGAGGACGTCTCACGTGGAGTCACATTAGGATTCGAAAAAGGGAAGACCTCACTGACTCTGACAGTCTCAATGTGTAGAGTCATGAATTGTTAGAGATTTTTTATATTAAGCCAAATGATGGGGAGTGCTCCTTTTTTGCACAATTTATAACATTTCACCCATATAAATCTCTCAGAGGGAACATATTGGTTAAACAGTAGCCTCAGATTAAATCGCATCAGGGAATCATTTATATATATTGTGTTTGGACGTATACAATGTACACCTTGTAAGGCCCTCCTCTAGATTGTAAGCTTGTGTGAGCAGGGCCCACCTCACCTGTTGTCTCTGTAAGTAAAATTATGTTACATACTACTTGTTATGACCTGTCCTCACATTGTACAGCGCTATGGAATTTACAATAAATAATAATAATAATAATAATAATAATAAAACACCCTCAATGCTTGGAAACATTGCCTTTGTCATGTAAACATGATCTTGTAAATGAATATATCAAGGTCTGTATGTCACTCAAAAGAGGTGGTGCTCTTTTGATAAACGGGCAGACGGCTTCAAGCAGTGGCAGCCTTCTGTCTCGAAATTGAGGGGCAGATCGTCCTGTAGGGTGACAAAGCTCTTTGGTGCACTGCTTACTTAATGGGCCAATCAGGGAAATCTGAGTGCTTCCTTGTAACTGCATTGCTTACAATTTGTATATACTGATAAGACCTTCATATTCCTAGCATGCCCCATGCATTCTTAAGAAGCAAAGAGCTGGGAAATGACATGCCTGCACTCAAAAGAAAGGATGTTGAGGGGGCAAGCACAAGGGTGTCTGTAATTATAGCAATGGTGACTCAGAATATGTTGTCCATAATACTAGTCCTATGTGTAGGACACCTAGTCCTATGTGTAGGACAAGCACACCTCCCCACCTAGTTCATCAGGTGGGGAGGTGTGCATGCCAATTAGGAAGGTTGAAGCATCTAAAAGTCTTCTTCTCCTTCTGTTATTGGATCCACACATGTCCAGAAGGATGCACACAAGGATGAGTGTCTAAAACAAAAGAACCAGGTGACCGGATTTTGGACTGTTTGTGTTTTCTGTATGCCGAAGTTCACTTATTCACTGAGGTTCCATGCGAAGTGTGATGCGAGTAGAACCTCTAGCTGTTTTGCAGGGAATGACTCCGATTTCAATGTCATCTCTTCACAGGTTCCAAAAGAGAACCAGGTTGTCAACCTGGCATGACTGCGCTGTAAATCATTACAGCACCTTGTCTGAAAAGGTGGTATAGCTTGTCTCATGTGCAGGCTTGAGGAGCTGGGCAGGATTCCATGGCTTACTCACCCACCTTTATGTAAACCAGATCTCAAATCCCTTCAAATTCTGTGTTTCTATATTTCTGTAAGACTAATTTAGTGTTACATTACAGCATAACATTTATCCTCCTTCAGAGTTGTGAAGGAGGAAATTCACAGATAAATCCAGATGTGATCAATCCAAGGGTATTTTGAAATAAAATATTAGTACCTCTGAAAGCAAAGAAGCCAGCTTTCCACACTTTTGATTTTACAAGATTTCTTTAAAGAACCTCATAACAAAACCACCAAATAGGGCTCTCTAATTTAGCTGTTTATTTGTTCAATGTGGTTTTCTGCAGCAGCAAGAATAGCTCTGTTATTAATCATTGTTATTTTACAAACCCTACCTCCTTGATGTTTGAATGAATGCTAAATACTTTTAAATATTTTTTGTGGCTTTTGACTGCATTCCAGAGTCTTCTAGGAATTTAACCCTTTACCCGGTGCACAGGGAGGTGTCCGTTTTACTTCTGTGGAATGCTTCACAGGTAATATGTACCTGCTTGATCTACAATAGGGAGTCTAAAACCCAGTATTGTACCTCTTTTTGGTATGACCAAAATTCCTATTACCAAGCTCAACCACTATTAGACACTGTGTTTTACTTGCACTGGAACTAAATGTCCCATACAACAGACAAGGCATGTCTACCTTGCCACTATATTAGTGGCCTGGCAGAATGTACTCATGTTGTGTGACCAGTCCTACTGCTTGTCATTCTCCTGGAAATGTGATGACCAAAGACACACCAACACTTTTTTTATGTTTCTTGCACATTGGATTGGGTGTAGATATTTATATAACACTAGGAAATATGGAATTCTAAAATATAATGTTCAAGACCTAGAGCATTAAAGGATATTTTTTGGTACAGTAGATGTTGTGAACAAAAGTCCACAATGCCTGCAACTGGCTTTCTTAGCAAGATGCAGCCACATTCCAGAACAGCTGGAGGTGTCTATAGTTTTTTATGACTGCCTTATAGAAGACGGATTCCTTGATGTATAAGTTGTACATTTTCTTTAGAAGGTGCACAGCGGTAATATCATATGTAGTAGTATGTTTGCTAGAACTATTGATGGTCTGGAATTAATTCATGTAGACCTCTTTTAACATTACAATGTATTCCTAAATGATACTCTATTGGTTGGAAATCAGGCTTCAATAAAGAAGACCAACTCTGACTCAACCTGATTATTTATAAGAATCACAAAGCACTATTAATCTTAAATTAGGTTATGTCTGCGAAATACATGATTCCTTCCCATGAGAGATTATTGAGGATCTCTCTCCATTGCATCATGTTATCATTCTACTGTTCCCATTGGCCTGTGTTGTCTGCCATGACAAATAGCTATGATTACCTTTCTTGGGCATCCTAATACTAAGCATGTTTGTTCAGTGCAAACTAATTTAGCCATTATGCTTCCAGTCTGTTGGCTGGTGATTTCAAGATTGCAATCAGTAAATCTGGAAAGGAAATGAGTTGATATAGGGCTGGTAATTGTTGGCCTTGCTACTCGTTGAAAGGACAGATTGGAAAAATTATTGGGTATTTTGTATTTTTCTATTTAGAGTTATGCACTCCTTTGCTGCATTTGTTGCCTCGTGTTCTTCTTTTGCTCTAGTATAGAAATTGTCAGTATTCCACAACATATGTTACTTTAGAATAACCATCAAATGAATAGATGAATAGATGAATTAATCCGGTGGCACTTCAAATATTTCTGAGCTAGCCTAAGAATCTTCCCATTCACTCCTACACCTGAGGTTGGAGTAAAAATGATAAGACTTGGGATCAAAGACCAAGAGCTTCTAGGTGTATATATTCAGTGCCAACTTGAGTTATACAAAATAAATACAACTATAAGCGACTTTCACAGATGGGTTCCGGATCAGGTTGGAGTCGCGATGCAGGGGCAGGATCAGGCCCAGAGCATGGCTGAACGCAGACAGATGGTGATGCATCTGATTCAGAACTGCTACAATCAATGCGGCACCCAGTGCTGTTCGGCCAGAGCCTGGACCAGAGAAGTCTACAGGTCAGCTAAGGGAGTGCAAGTGGTTGAATGGGTGAATCAATCAAAGTGTTTAAGGGGAGAAATAGCACTGGCAGGCTGTTAAGGGGCAGAGCTGGCACAGACAGGCTGTTTCTGGGATAGAGGTGGCATAGGCGGGCTGTTTCAGGGCCAAGGGTGGCACAGGCAGCCTTTTTTAGGGGGCAGAGATGGTGGCACAGACACAGGCAAGGTGTTTGGGGTGCTGACAAGCTTCTTTGGGGGGCAAAGATGGCACATGTGTGTTTGGGGGACACAGATGCCACAGACAAGCTGTTTGGGGGGAAAGGTGGCACAGACAAGCTGTTTGGGACACTGTAGGACATGTTGCTTGTGAAGTTGATGTGCCCCAGGGGCCATTTGATTTCTAGTTATACCCCAGGTGTGGTGATCTTGACCACACATGATCTTGACCACACAATAAAATATATGAGGCTGGTGTCCAAATATTGATAGGGCTGTTTTTCATTCTCAGCCTGGCCCTATCAGACGTAAAGGAGCAATTTTTCACTTTGTTTGAGCAAGCACAGCTTCCTTATACATGTCTGCCTTGTATTTAAAATCAAGTGCATGCAAATTCCAAATACATTTGTGGTATGTAATAAAATGTGGCAAACACAACCTGTATCTCCCAAGTACACGTTTTTAGGAAGAACAGACTCTCCTTGGGATTTCAATAACCTGTACATACACATAAAAAATATGCTTGTAAATTAAATTATGTAAAAAAAAAATACACACTTCTTCGTATATGACTTACTTATTTACCTAAATAACAATCATAGGGTCACATAAAATTAGAACTCTTACCATACCCCCAAAAACATTAAAAAAAAATCATCAATAGAATAAACCATCTTTTTACAAGCAGCACATATATTTATGATATACCATGAGTTTGGGGGCATTCGATTTGTACTCTAAGGTTACTGTTCAAAACAGAAATATGTATATATATGTATATATATGTATATATATATATATAATATATATATATTATATATATATGTATAACGTGTATTATTGACTGTTTGTAGCGCTAGGTTACGGCCCCAGAGTATCACATTTTTATTTGTATAGAAACAGCTAGGATACAGGATTCCACCGATCATCTTATTAAATTGCATCTTTTACATTACGCTTATGATATGTGCACAAATGACTGAAAATTGTGTGTTTTAGTATTATAACTAGAAATCTTGGGAAGGAAGATTGACTTAACATTGTGGCTTGGGTCTCACAGCCCTAGCTTGATGATATGAATGACCTCATTTGTGGTTCATGTGCTATGTTATTAAGCAATTTACATCAATAAAGAAAGTGGTTGCACATTTGTGACTCACACAGATCAGCTAAATGTTGCACGTATCGTAGACTAGGATGCTTTGCTGGAAATCCGGGAGTGAGTCAAAGTCTGATAAAAAAAAACTTATTTAAAAATGAATTTCTCAATTTTAGGAAACCTTTCTAAATGGAGTGTATTAAGGCACCACAGTATTTGAGAGTACTCTGTTATGTCACTTCCACCTGAAGAAGTGACCTCTGTGGTCACAAAAAACAACTTTTCTGTTCCTATGTTGGTCTAACAAAAGGTATCACCTTCGACTAGAGGCTGAATTTACAGAACAAATTGTATAAGTTGTGCTAATAAAACCCAGAAAATTTTAATTTTTTTCAATTTTTTTTCAAGCTCTAACATACTAGTGTCTAGTGGTGGTGCAGATTAATCAGCTCCCTTTGGCCCTCTCAGAGGATGTGCTAGAGGTGAGACACATATTCCACTCCATAATGTAGCTTGCCCATTAACAAACATGTGATCATAATTGTCCTTTTTTATGTATCATTAACTATTTTCATCAGTTCTTAAAGAGACACCCAACCATCCATATGCACTGTACTGCATATGATACCTTAGAGCAGGCATGTCCAAAGTCCGGCCCGCGGGCCAATTGCGGCCCGCGTTCCGAACTGATAAGGCCCCACAGATATGTTGCCCAAATATAGATCTGTTTTTTTGATATGAAAGGCAGAGTGATTTAACACCTGTTTAGATTTGTCATCCAAGTCACAAAATGAAAAGTATGCCGTTTTCTATAAACTTTGCATAAAATAGTTAATTTGCATTTAATTTTAAGGGTTCAAAGAATGTCAGGCAAAATGGTCGGCCCTCGCACATGTTCACTTCATCAAATCTGGCACTCTTCGAAAAAAGTTTGGACATGCCTGCCTTAGAGGTACCTGTGGTGTCCCTTTTTACAAATGCACAAGGGGATTTAACTAAAGTATTCATAACGGCCACATAGGGCATTTGGAATTATAGATCTGGAGCTGCAGCTTCTCCCTTAGGTAAGTGCTTTTTAACCTTTTTTTAAAGAATGCATTTTAAATTACTAAAGTAATTTTATGCGCATTCTTCTAAGTCTCCTAAAGATGGCGGCTCCAAAATGTTTTCACCTAAAGCCACCCCAGCTTCTATGGCCCTGTTCCTACTAATAACACAATGCATAGAGAGTGCAAAGAGAGGTCTTATAATAAATTCCCTCGATGAATGACCCGTTCTGTTCACATTCACTCAGCTTCCAAGCTTGCACTTAGGCTGTTATGTTTTCTAACGAGCGTGCCACAGTTTATTCATCTACAAACAATAAATTAATTTATTTATTTCTTTGTTTAGCCTTGTGCCGAAATCCGTATACCGCGTTAGATTATACAAGGTCACAATGGACTGTGGTTAAATGAAGCATATTAAGTCATTATACTCAGTATTCAAAGGCACGGATTAAAATAAATAGTTTTATCACTGCTTATGTGTTTATGACACAAATAAGTATTGTTGGGGCCATGATAAATGATCCTGTTTGCCTTTAGAGATAAACACAGATAAACACTGATTATGTTTGCGGTAAATGCGAAAAGGCTACCCAACGACCCTACAATAACAGTGTTAACAATATGGGAATGTTAGATGTAAGAACAATATTTTGATTTTTTAAATGAAAAATATATTTTTTTAAGCGTCAGCTAAGATTCTCTGATAAGTTCCTGAAAGAATAACATGATTTGGAGAGATTTTCTGACATGTCAGAGCAAAGCATTTCAGTTACATTGCGTTTGCCATTCATTGGAGGAATTGGTGCTCAGCATTTCGGCTCCTGTCGATTCTCTCGCAAATTAAACGTTGGTTAAAAAAAAAAAAGAGCTGCTACATGTACCAAATCCATGTGATTTCATTGCCTAATTTGTGAAAAGAAATGTTTCACCCTATGATGCCCAGGTATCCGAAACAGCTGGATGGATATCGGTTGGCTAACCACTTTGTCTGAACATTAAGAGCACTAACAACTGTATTTATCATCTAGAAAATAATATAACTCAGTAAAAATAATAATAATAATAATAATAAAACAATTTTAAAAGATTGTCTCAGCTCACATAAACTATTATAGGACCCCAAGTAAAACAATTCCTAATTGTTTATCAAACTAATGCCACACCCGGCGTTGTACTTGTGTGATATAATTACCATATGGCATTATCTGCTTGCACGCCTTAAGCAATAAATCACATTGAGTTTATTTTCTTATGAACCTACACTTCAAGATGCTTGCTCACTCAACTGTTTTCAGACCTCTGAATACTAATATTTATGAAGCAAAACTTTTAACCCATTCGTGTCCTTCCAATCAGTACTCTTTATTTCTCCTCAAAGTTTTTTTTTTTAATGAAAGGTAAAACTTCGGCATCGAAGGAGTGTTTGTGAAATAGTACTTTTTCATAAGGCAAATATGTTATGCTATAAACCTAATTTGATGCTGAAGATTAAGCTTTTTAACTGGAAATTCAATTGAGTTTTGTTTCTCAAATATTTTACCATGCAATACAAAACCAGCTAGAATGTAATCCTTTGATGCCATTTTTAGAGCAAAAAAAACAAGTTGACATTGCTTGTGTAGCAGTTTGTAAGATACAAGATTACTTGTAGAACTTTTATACCATGCATGCCAACCCCTCTGCTTCTTCTTTAATGCTTCATTTTATTTTCTAGTTTTTATTCTAGTGCTGCTGTAAGCATGGATGACATTGACTGTTTAACGTATAACTCCGTCGCTGGTTGAGGAGATCATTAATCTCATTGAGTGTGAGGTCTATTCACTTCAGTGCTCCCTCTCAGTGCACACAGCTTCAGTACTGAGTACCAGGATATGACATCATATCCCGGCTTTTTACCATCAATAGTGTGACAAAGCATTGGAAGGAAGATCTGTGGTCAGGGTCAGCAACATTGTAGGCAGGGCTAGCCCCAACCCCTTTATATAAAATTGGGGCGAGAGGGGAAAATCACAATGGGGGGGGGTCTAAACGCTGCTTCTGCGACCCAGAGAATTCCCAGGTATGGTTATATAGGATGCATGGTCATGTTGTATATGCACATCTGGTAACCTTTACTGTAATGTTTATCATAGGGATACATGAAGGCTGTCATTCTGTTGTCCTGTACATATACATTTTCCATAGTGATATGAAAGCATTGTTGTCCTTTCCCAAAATCTGAATGTTTACAGTTCGTTATTCTTAATGAACCCATGTATTGATTTTTATGAATTCACTTTACGTATACAACAGTAGGGAGAAGGGATCACATAACTTAATGCCCCGCTTCTGGTACTGGCAGTTTGAATGTAGTGCCAGTGGTGGGTGAGAAGAACTCTGCATCACTAAACTAAAGACGTCCTCCACTAGACATTTCCAAACTAAATGCAATCACTCTTTATTCAATTATCTTAATAATGCAAAAAAAGCTTACTTCCCCTTGTTATACTTGTAATCTGCTTAATGATTTACAGTGTGGAAGGTACTAATCATCCTGACTCCATATGGGCAAATGGTTTTAACCACAACCACAGTCGTGTACATTTTCACATCTGAATCTAATACAGTTTAAGTGGATTTTTAAACTAGCTAAAACTCTTGGAATGTCTACTAGTCACCAAACACTTGAAATGTGGGGGAAAAAACGTAACCGTAAGTATAAACTGAGAAAGCACAGTAATAAGCAAAGAAATTTGACCAATTCGGCTTCTTACAGTATATGTACAATGCAAGAGAAAATAGTTTTTTCACTTGCTTTTATATATACATATATATATATTCTATATACCTAGATATGTTCTACATTCCTAAATTGGATTTTATAGATAGATTAAAAAAGAATAACCAAGCCTTCTAGTAGGACTGAAAGTCTTGTAAGAACGTTGCGCATTGTACTACAAATAGTACACTTGTTCATCATTATAAATATTTATCATTATTAGGTAACACTAACCTTTATATTATTAAAGCTGAAGGAAAGTGATGAAAGGGAGATGTCAGAGAAGGGGTTAACACTTGTAGCATTCCCATATGTAGTTTTTTGTATCCATTGTCTTTGCATTCCAGAAGTGTTCAGCAGACTAGCTAAATGGTAGACAGTTATGGAGAATGACATTTTGGTGATCCACTTGGGGTCAAACATGAATTAATGTGTATGTAATCCTCTGTGGCCTTCTGCTCAGCCTTTAGACACTGCCTAATGATTGAGATAATCTAACATTTTACTTGCCCCGTTGAAAGATATGAGCAATTGTCCTGCAATGAGATTTAGCTCTGAATGTCTATTTCTGGATATTGTTTCACAGCCCAGAGGCTGCCTCGGTATTATCATTTAAAGGGAACTTCATCTTATTTATGAAGAACATAAATTGTGGAATGTATTCATTGATAGACAAAAACAGGCACTTGATCTCCTAGAATTCTCCCAAGCAATGATCCCATAGAACTGTAAAAATAAAATATATTAATCGGTCTTTGTTGCAGAATGGTGTTTACGTTGTGTATTACCAATCAACTACTAATTCAAGGAACAGGGTGCTGACTTTGGGGATTTATCAGAGAGCATGGTCCCCATACAAACTGTAATTTAGGAACATTGTCTCTTTAGAAACCCAAGAATGATGTCAGACTTAATGAAAACCAACTTAATGATGTCAGACTTAATGAAGTGCGTTCATCCTTCATTGTTTGTCTTGAAATAATGACATGTCTGAAACGCATATCTGTTTTTACAATTATTTATTGGGCCTTCGGGGACCAAGGCAGGGCATGTACTGTGTAGACTGTAAGACGAAAAGTGGACCCATATTCATACCTTGGGATTTCAGCCCAAATAGTGGGCCTCTGGGTCAGTGTGTTTGGCCATGAGTATTTCTCACCCTGATACCATTCACCTACTTGTTTGGCCGTTCCCTTTTCTGTGGCTAGCTTCACCCCTATGTACACCTAGCCCCAACCCCACGCACAAATAGCCTGGCTCATACACAAAGTCATATCCCCAGAAGAGGGAGAGCTCTGGAAAGCCTTCACTGGGAAGCTTGCAGTTATGCATTATGTGAATGCATATTCAAATATATACAGCTTCACTTAAGTGAGAATTGGAAACATTAGGCATTTTAACTTGTTTATTACTGTTAAGGTGGCAGTTTCCTTTAACAAAAAATGACTTATATATTAGTGTTCCTAATTAATATTATTTATTGTTGTACATAGTGCCATAATATTCTGCAGTTCTGTACAATGGGTACCCATTGAAAAGGATTAGACAAGATGTAAAATTAAATTATTTCTCGATACGTCACTACAGACAATATACATTTTCTCTCTTTTTGTAAGACCGAACATCTATGGAAATAAGTGCAGATTTATACTGACTACCGCGTATAAATACTGCTTTTAAAAAATTGCCATTGTTTTGCATTCATGGTTAATTTTGGTTTCTAATTGATTCCATAAGAGATTCTTTAACCATTTATCATAACATAAGTTATTTTACAGCCATTTTTCCTTGGCCCTAATAAAGCTATGAGTAATAGCGTTATAAATGATTTTATCAGCTCATGTAATATCATCGTGGATGTCTAAATGTTTCAGATTATGGGGTTTAACTGGCTTTTTTCAGCCTTGTGTCTACAGTACAATTAGTTATTTAGTAATGTAAGCCAAATAATGTAATAAAGTCATGTAAAAAATACTTGAAACAAATTTTCTTAAGGAAAACATATACGTGTCATATTGTAATAGAATTACGAGTTATTTTCGTATTAGATTTATGTACAAGAGTTTAAAAACTATAGGGGATTTAAAGGCTTATGTTAGTTTAGTTAAATCATCAGGACGTATGGGTAGGAGACGTTCTTGCCTGTGAGCCACGGTAGCTTAAAGGAATAGTTTATACTAGGCATTGGTAACAATGTGACAATAAGATTAATTGTTTAAACCTTTTCT
Source organism: Spea multiplicata (assembly GCA_009364415.1). Classification (NCBI taxonomy): domain Eukaryota; kingdom Metazoa; phylum Chordata; class Amphibia; order Anura; family Pelobatidae; genus Spea; species Spea multiplicata. The sequence continues at coordinate 19,090 of VKOC01018696.1, read as the reverse complement.
GCATAAAAATGATTTTCATGGCTTTAAGTCTGACCGGGGGATCCCAGGCTTTGCTTTAGTGCCTCAAGGTTGCCCTAAACAGCTGACAATCTTTGTGAGCGCTACTGAGACACTATTGTATATAATTTGTCTAAAACTTTCATTACCGCTCTGTGGCTGGTAGGTACAAAAAGAGAAGCTATGGGTAGCGGTCCGGGCAGATGCTAGTTACATAATGTAGAGTCTCAGAAAATTCGATGTGATCTCCGCTGTTTGTGGTATCCACAACCTCTGATAAAAGAGTTCCCTTCAGTTTTGTTAACAAAATTGGATTCTAATTAAGAAACGACAAGTGTGTTTCAAAGAGTCCTACTGGATACACCTAACATAGCTGACTATATAAAGAGGATGGAGGGGAGGGGTCAGAGCCGGCCTTAGGTGTTCTGGCGCCCTGTGTGGACTACTCCTCTGGCGCCCCCCCATCCCAAAAAAAGAAAGGAATAAAAACTTGTAACAAAACTCCCCTTTCTCACTATCTATCCCCCTGTATCACTATCTACCACCTCTGCCCCTTCTCACTGACCCCCCCTCTTCTCACTGACCCCCCCTCTGTCCCTTCCCCTTACTTACTTTGTTGAGTCCTGCGGTGGGAGCGGGAGGCGTCCGTCTTCCCATGGTGTGTGCTTCACATGAAACGTGGCACCGCGATGGAGTCACGGAGAGTGAGGGGTGCCGAGCGGCTGTCGAAAACTTCACAAGTGACTGCTCGGCGCCCCTGCCCGGGACATGAAAACATTGGGGTTTTTTTGTTTGTTTTAACTTTATTTAACATCCTCCATGTTAAATAAAGTTAAAAACTTTATTTAACATGGAGGATGTTAAATAAAGTTAAAAAAAACCCAAAACAAAACAAAAAAACAATGTTTTAATTTAGGTGCAGAGGGGGCAGCAGCGGACACAGCGCCGGCGGCATCGGACCCCTGGAGTGCCCTGCGGTCGCACAGGTCGCACACCCCAAAGGCCGGCCCTGGGAGGGGTTAACAAGCATCTGAGAAAGCCTGATTGAGTGAAACGCGTTATGTACATTGGCGCCATGCCCACCTGAGTGCTGCACTTTATCTACTTAATGTTTTTTGTCACATAGGGGTTATGTGCTTAATGCTGGCAGCTTTTCCCATTTTTTGCACAAAGTACTGGATATAATTACTTGTTTTGCAGGTCGTTTTTATTTTGTACAAATCACAATTTAAAAATGTATTTGAAGCACCTTAACTCACTTTGATTTATTGTAAAAATGTAGCGTCTTTTTATAGCATGGCTGTCAAGAATTAGTTATTTATGTTAGGTTTTGGTGTTAATAAAATACTGATTTACGCCAACTCATGTCTCTTGTCCAGTTTTTGGGGGGGAGTTTTTCAGAGGTTTGGGTGATGGTTCTAAGTTAAGAGTGAAGGGTAACATAGTGTCCCCTATCCTCATACATGCACCATAAGACATCTATGATTGATTCAAAATGACCTTGACCTTTAGTAAGATGTTTGGAGGCCATTTTATTAAACATCCCCTGGCTTCAACTAATGGATATTGAATAAAATGGAGTTCAGTGTATGGGGTAGGGGCTAAAAGCAAAGTTGAGTTGATGGTATATTTCTTCTGGTTGCTATGTTTTAGTACCTGGTTCTTATTTCTACTGCTGAAAGGATATTTTTGAACTTGCTGGCGAATAGTAGTGTTACGGCTGAGTTGAAACAATGCATAGAAAACTCAGAAAACAACTTATATTTTAGTGCATCAGGTCCTTGGTACTTATATTTTTTCCTTACAGTTGGTTTAGAAAAATCCCGATACATTTAGAAACTATTTTTCTTTTTGTGAGCTGTCATATAAAAGCATACACAAGTTTTTTAATGTTGTATGGAAATGTAAAAATCTCCATTTGTCTAAAATGTTTGACCAATAAATCTGCTTCTATTACTGCTATACTTTGCCAAAACACAAATGTTTTAATCCTCTTGTATACAGTTTATTTCTTAAGAAGCAAACAAATGAATAACTCTGAGGTTAATGAGTTATATGGAATGTTCACCCAATTTCCCATGTAGCACTTTTTGTGGAAATAATATTTATTGTTTAAGCATTCAATGTACTTCTCAGTGGGCCATGTATGTTATGGTCATGGTGTGTAAGGTGTGTTACTGAGCCCTTTGTGAACAATCTTGGACAGGAAAGCAGCATGGTTATATTACGTGACCATGTACTAAATGCGAGGCTTCCCCCACAGCGTTTGAGCGCAAGAGAGGTATGTTGCGAGTGAGGGGGTGTGATAGGGAGGGAGTATGAATAAATGAATGAAGGTATGTTAGAATGAGAATGTATGTATGTGTTAAGTGTTTGTGTGTTAGCATGGATGTGTAAATTTTATGTTAGCATGCATGTATAATTGTTTAGGGGCAAAGATGGCACAGGCAGGCTGTGTGGTGACCCTGACAACCTGTTTGCTGGCAAAGATGACAAGGGCAGACTGTTTGTGGGAAAATATGGCAAAACAGGATGTTTTGGGGGAAAATAGCCCAGACAAACAGTTTTGAGGCAAAGGTGGCATTCCCAACTGTTTGGGGGAATGTTTGACATGTTACTTGTGAAATCGGGGGCCCCAGGGTGATTTTTGCACTGGGACCCTGTAGTTTCTAATTAGGCCCCTGCCCCAGGCAAGAGCATGCCAGCCCTTCCCTGTCTGGTAGCCTACCCTAGAATGTTTCCATGTATGCTCAGAAGGCTTACGCAGAGTAACAACTCTCAATTAAATCAGATCGGCTGACATCATCAGTTTCCAATTAAGTTGCCCAACTAGAATCCTAGGTCATGATGAGTTGCAAATCAACTCATCAATTCACAAAACATGAAGTGGGGTGAGGCAACTTGGCAGTTGAGAAGCAAATGGTTCCATTTTGACAAACTAAGATCAACTACTAGCCAACCTAGTAAAATAAGTGCTCTAAATCAAGAAAGCAGACTTTAAAATTTGACTGCAAGTTTAACTTTAAACTCAACTTATAAACCCAACTGCTGCAGACTTTTGACAGTGCACAGTAACTGATAAAGGCAACTCTACATAAGGCGATTTCAATTTTTATACAGCTTTCAACTTAACTTGACAGCATTTCAGGCTCAATTAATAATTTGCTCCTGGAGTTTGCATTGTCAAGTGCATTAGAGTGGTCAGCAAACAGAGCTTTACATCTTTAATAAATGGAGTGCATTTTCTCATAAATTATGGTACAATGTGACATGCTGTGCGTGTTATTCCCTATGCTGGTTAAAGTAAATAACACTGAACTTTATTCATAATAGTATACATAGAGTTCTTTATAACTGCTTTGTTTTGGATAATTGTATCCCAGATGATAGAGTACAGCTGACTAGAACTACGTTGTTTCAAATATCACTATTACTCATTAAAGACATTATTTTAAATATGTTGCACATTATGAGATGTGTCCACTGATTATGAACTACGTATTTAGATATTTTCCTTGCTCATATCGAACGTTCTTTAGTTCATTCCGTAACAACATCATGTATGGAACGACAGATTGGAACTAGGGCGTCTTTGCTAAAGTGTGAACTGATTTTCATCCGCAGTGGATCACCCGAATCTGTATATGTATATATGTAACATGTGTGACATGATTGCATATAGTTGGCAATTTCTATCACAAGACATTAATCTATATGCTTCCATAAGCATATTGTTTCCATAACTATCTGTGCAGACACCTCAACTGTTTGTTTGTTTGTTTTAAATGAGTTTTTGAATAAATACATTGTTGTATTATGTTGTCTATATACTGTATATATTTGTGTGTGTGTTTGTGTGTATATATATATATATATATATATAATTATATTTATGTTTAAGTTAAATCATAAATCTTGATTAAAATAATCTATGTTGACATATTTGTGTGATAATGACATTTTTTGCTATGTTTTATAAAACATGCAATGAAGCAGTAATAAAAAAGGTGGAAATCACAATAATCAATCCATTCATCAATCACTCAAGAAAGTGGTTTATTTTCTCATGTAATATTGAATGGATGCAATAAATAACTAATTATTAAGACAGTAGTCCATTTATATTTTATTAAGTTTAGCATTTATATTTGAGTGGAATTAACTGCCATTTTTCAAAGTTAATGATCTTTTCAATAATAATTAAAAAAATGGAAATCGGTTAAAACTTCTTAACTTGCAGTAGGACCATAATAGATTTTTCATGGAAATGGGAGAAAGTTTTGAGGAAATGCCCACGAGACACCTTTTGGTGGAGGCAGATGTAATGCCAGAGCTGGAAAATGTAAATGTTAACGTAAATAAGCAAAATGACAACAACATTTTCATTTTTTCCATCAAATGTATTCTTAACACATAATCAAATATAAAGCCATTACCGGTTACGTATCATTTTAAAAACCTGTTGTGCTTGTGGCCCTCGTGGACAGGGTTAAGAGCAAAGACTTGGCTTCACAGTTGTGTCAGATAGTTCCATGCGTTTAATCTTATAAAGCACACGTTCCCATTTACACTAGATTCCTGTCTGCGATGGGTCATCACAAAGGAAAATAGAGATGAATGGAAATCAGCGGCAGCTTAGCCTCATGGAATAAGAGAGAGAGTCAACCACGACGCATTGTTTGGATAACTATCGCATCATAATCTAATACCACACCAGCAGCAGCTGCAAACTAACGTCACATATGTAACTGGAAATGTATTGAACTTAATCTATGAACCGTCTAAGAAAGCAGGGATATACATTAATCTCCCTGAGTTTAGCAACGTTGTGTATTGGAAAGATGTCCAGTAGATAGATGGTGACAAATTTTCAAAGTTATTAATATAAGTTACATGAATGAAACATCAAAAAGTCATTCTGAGTATCACGGCGAGAGTCTTTCGAATCCTGTCATCATGTGTGCGCACTGGAATATTTAAATAACTGAGAGATTTGTCACTAAATTCGGTAATTTTAGGCCTCACGCTCTGGGTACTTTGAAGATGCGTGGGTCCCTCAAGTGGGAACGCCGAAGGTTAAAATCTATTTAATCGTTTTATAAAGCCCCTGATTCTGGGCAGCAGTATTCTCCAAAACAATTAGTTACATAGCGGAGTACATTGGGAACATCTTCAGAAATACTAATTTGATAGTTTACAACATTTAACCCCTTATTTACAGAGGGTGTTTTTTGTCCAAAAATCTGAGACAGTATAATGTTACAGAAGTTACAGAGCACAAAATGGAACATCAAATTTTATACTTTTTATACTTTTATTTTCTGAAGCCTATGTCTAGGACTGTTTAGCAGCCCACCAGCCCAAAAATCATGCAACCAGTTGTTGACCCCAATCCATGCAAAAGGGTGCCGTAATGTCAATTTCCATTGCTTTTCTTTTTTTTACCAAACTTTCCATATTTGTTTGGGGTTGTTTGCAGAGAATCTCACCAAAATGTATTCAGCCACGTCTAGAGATTACAGAGAGATATACCCTACATGACTAGGTCTTTGTACATGTTTTAAAATCTACAGGGAAAGCTACTGGACCCTCATTTCACTGGTCAACAGCACATAGTATAGGGCAAGGTAGGTACATAAAAAAACCCAATACATTTTTAGAAGTATGCATGCCATTTCCTTTTCTCGTCTACCCGCTTTTGTGGGCTACAACTCCATTATCATCAAGTTGGCTTTCTTCTTATTTCTATTATCGGTATTTTATTTGTGTATTTTTTGTGTGTAAATCTTATGATCAGACAGTTTGTTCAGTGTGCCAGTACCTGTTGGCACACATTTTGTGACGTTTATTGTTTACTTCTTATATATTTACTGTTTTTACTTTTCTGATGCTCATGATTGAGTTAATGGTGGTTCCCAAGGACTACCGTTCTCCGCAGTCTCTGGATAAGTTTTCTTTTCATCTTTTTTTTTAAAATATCTTTATTTATGGATTTTTTGTACACATAATACATATAATAGACACAAATACATAAAAAACATAAAGAACATATAGAAAAAGAAAAAAAAAGACTTTTCGTCTTTTATTATTTAATTTTATTATTATTATTTACTATTTTGTCACTTTACCGAGGCTCTTGATGAAATTTAGAAATGTTTTTTCGTGTATTTTTTTACATGCATTTTGACAATGTATTTACATGGTTAAAAAAGGGTTTTGTATGTATATTTGGGTTGTATACTGTCACAATCAGATCACATTTTCCAGCCACTGTTGTTGCTTGGGGACAAGTCAAATAAGTAGGTTTAGTTTTATCAGGTCTAACAGGTAATGTCGTAACCAGGCCTAAGCCAGCAGCCCCCCTGCTACAAAACCGAGGGGCAGTCCCCGCTGGCCTGCTGCGCAATGGAAGATCTTTTACCTCTCCAACCAGCCTACTAACCAAAGCCTCCATAAGTGGATATTAGGGTTCATTAAACCGCTTTAACCTGCTTTTGTAGTAGTAGAACCTGGGTTTTAACATCAACAATTCAAAGTGCTATTGGGTGCTGTTAATTGTTACTCATTAGACATATATTATGGCTCAGACTTTGTGCAGGCCTACCCTGAATATAAGGTTACAGACTGTGGAGAAACTGTCCTTGTGTGAGGGCCGAATTCCCCTGTACCTTATTACTCCGCTGATGTAAGTTTAGGTATATGCAGCACATGACCATAACAGCTGACATACACTTAGCTTAATTGAAGCTACCAGTGAAATATTAAATAGGCCTCTCAGCAGACATTACGTGAGTGTTATCTTTTGATTGTCATCAAGTGCCATGTGCAGGATATAGGTCTTAAGCAAAACAGTTTTGTAAGTCATATTTATAACTGAAAATAGCATTGTGATCTTTCCTGAGTGGATGCCAGATCCTCGCTTACTGCCAATATCAGAGGCACAACGCTGCTAATACTTTAACAAACCATTACAGAGCAATGGGCAGACGATACAATATTAGGTATACAACGAGCTGTATTGTGTTTGCCTTTTTAACGAATGTTTGAATCCTTTGGCCATATGTTGAATGTCACTAGTATGTTGTTAACTATGGATAGACAGGCAGAAGATGAGGATTATCAAGATGAGGATGATAAACTTGATGTTTTACAACAAGCAAAATTAAATACAATGAGATAAACACCTAAGACATGCACCCAAAGACACAAGGTATGTTCATTTTTGGTTCCTTACCCATGGTTACATGGGCTTCCTCAGTTGATGCTCTGAAGAGGGTTTAAACAGCATAGATGTTTACCTGAAAGTTTTGCTGCCCCGCTGTCCGACTTTTGCACTTTTGTCCCTATTGTCGGATGGAACTGTAAAATCCTTGGTGGATCATCACAGGGTGGATCATCAGTTAAGAATAGGGTGGCCATGTTTCTGTCTACACTCACTTCCTTGCCTGGCTGCAATCCCATTTTTTACAACCATATCAAAAAAATCTGCTTCCACAAAGCTTTTCAAGGATTGTTTTTTGACCCATACATTTGAAAAATTGCCGAAACAAGAAATCAGGGAAGTCCAGATGTAACCGTAGATTATTAGATGTTAACCAGGACAGAGAATACAATATTATAGACCCCGCAGAATAAGACTTTAACTCTGACGTAACTTGAAGACGTAATATTACATAATCCGCCATTGTCAGCAATTACAGCTAACTATAGCCATGATCAGCAGTAGGACTGCCTATAGACCCAGGTAGATCAGCAGCAGCAGCAGCCAATGGGCATTTCTATGCATACCCTTTGGAGTGATCTCTGCCTCATTCTGACTAAGGTAGAGAGAGGCATAGGACATTGTAATGGTGACTTAAACATTTAAAAAAAATAAAAAAAAATATATTGCTCATTTGAGCATGGCCCTCCTCACCTGTTGTTTCTGTATGTCATCTTGTTATGTTATATAATAATTATGTCCTGTCTACCCTTACAGCGCTGCGTAATCTTATGGTGTTATATAAAACAATAAATAATAATAATAATCAGCAGCAGTCTTTGTGCATGTGCAAGTTTTTATTTTTTTTTTTTACCCCTAAAGGGTTAAGATATATATATATATATTTCTTTTTTTATACTTTAGGTTGGGAGGCCGGTCAGGTCAGCTGTAAATTTATTAGTGCAGATATATTGATTTAGGATAAAACATAAATAAATAAACTGGGGGAAAAAAACAAAAAGTGGATGTACATGATACATTTTTAACCCTGCTGCTTGTAAAGAAGTTGACATACCATGGAACCAGTAGTGGGATTCAAATTCTTTAATAACCACTTCCGGGCTTTCTTAGTACACACACAGACTCAGGTAGTCTCTCTCTCACACACACAGACTCAGGCAGTCTCACAGACACACATAGACTCAGGCAGTCTCACAGACACACACATAGAGCCAAGCAGTCTCTCTCACACACACAGACTCAGGTAGTCTCTCACACACACACAGACTCAAGCAGTCTCTCTCACTCACACACAGAGACTCAGGCAGTCTCTCTCTGTCACACACGCATATACTCAGGAAGTCTCTCACACACACACAGACTCAGGCAGTCTCTCTCACATATACACAGACTCAGGTAGCCTCACACACACTGACTCAGGCAATCTCGCACACACACTGAGACTCAGGCAGTCACACACAAATAAGTAAAATTTACTGTAAAAAAGTATATATACCGTATTTGCTCATTTATAAGACAACCCTGGTTGTGCATACTTTTAATTACCATTAATTAATTAATGCTAACTACCATTATACTGCATTGGCTCGATTATAAGCCGCACCCTTAAAGGTTGTGCTATTTTAAAGATACATTTATTTTTAAAGAAAAAATATACATTAGTGGAATGGTAAAACAGTATTTTATCTAAGGAATACATGTATTTTAACATTATTGGTTACTATGATGCAACATTGTCAGCATATGTTATATACAGACATTTGGAAAACCACTAGCCATTTTAAGGTCCTCCCTTAATTCATAATGCACCTTACTTACATATATGCCACTCTTCCCCCTGATATGCCACTCTGCCCCCAGATATGCCACTCTGCTCCCCAGATATGCCACTCTGCTCCCTTGATATGCCACTCTGCCCCCTGATATGCCACTCTTCTCTCGATCTGCTTTATGCCCTCCCCAGATATGCTTTATGACCCCAACATATGCTTTATACCCCCAGATATGCCACTCTGCTACCCTGATATGCCACTCTGCCCCCCTGATATGCCACTCTGCTCCCCTGATATGCCACTCTGCCCCCTGATATGCCACTCTTCTCCCGATCTGCTTTATGCCCTCCCCAGATATGCTTTATGCCCCTCAGATATGACACTATGCTCCCCCAATATGCCACTCTGCCCCCCTAGATATGCCACTCTGCTCCCCTGATATGAAACTATGCCTCCTGATATACCTTATGCCCCCTCATATGCTTTATGTCCCCTGATATGCCACTCTGCACCCCTGATATGCTTTATGCCCCCCTGATATGCTTTATGCTCCCCAGATATGCTTTATGCATATGTTGTTGCATCGATATGATGTTGTTTGCATCGATAGACGTCCACCGGCTTCCAGAGAGGTGGATCCAGGTCCCCTGCATTGCTGCGGGGGATCTGGATCCTATCCCTGCTGTTTGCCTGCAGCAGGGCTACATGAACAAGAAAAGAAAAACACCTGCCGAGAGATAACATATCAATGCCTTCTTTTCCCTTCATAAATAATAGTAGTAAAATAAATATAAAAAAAAAACAAGGGGTAAGGAGAGCAATTGCCTCTTTTGCAGCACCCATGTGCGGTAGGGAGGCAATAAATCAATCTCAGGATGCTAACACGACCCATCTTTTTCCCCTGAACTCCATCTCATACTCAGTGTATAGTGCATAATAAAAAAATTATGCTACCTACCCCTCATCCCCTGTCATTTGAAACTGGGCAATATCTAAAATTTGAGTTGCTTTGTGAACTGTAGCTTGCAAGTGCATGTAATGTAATCCTTAAATCGACTGACAAGTTGACTTTTTAGTGAATAAATCCCAAATAAATGGTCCATGTGTGTAACGTTTCCATTAGATGCTAAGCATTGTCAGCAGAAGTGACGTTGAGGAAACTATAAACAGCAATTGTTGTGTAGTGTAAAAATGGAGCAAACGGCAGGGAAATTTGGTTTCTCTGGTGACCGCACCACTTTTACACAAGAATTGTAGCGCCTTTGCGTTTGCACTTTTTTGTACAGTGGTGCATGAGTCCTTTCTAAAACCAGGGATATATAGAGGGAGCTCCTCTGGTTTAATTAGGTACATGGAGAATCCACCCTTTGTAACAGTTATAATAGAATAGTTATATGGAAATTAGGCTGTTCATAATTGCTTTATATAATGTTGTCCAGAAGGGCTACCTTTCAAATGACTGGTGCACAGTTTCTAATTCTGCAAAAATTCCGTGAATTCCAATTAAGTGAACTGAATGTATTGTAAGTGCATTTTACCTCCATATATGGCTTGCTGAAGGATCCCGACTCGCATCAGTTTAAATTGGGCAGGCATCATCAAAATGAACATCTTTAAAATGCTTAATCTTTGGGATATGCGTTTTAGAAGACAGAGCTGCACACGTTTTTCATTGCATGCTCTTCCTTAGTCGGTGCGTAAACACCAAACCTGATCCTCTCTTGGCATTCAGCCATTCTTACATGTGAGTGGAAAAGCTGAAAATGTAATTGATCATTGCTTGTTTTGTTTATGGGTGAAAGATGGCTATTTTTAACTGTCTGGTTCTTTACGTCAGGAGCCTGAAATTAGTACCAAACTACACATTCTAAGCATCTCCAGCACATTCTTACAGAAAAAAAAGGTGTACCGTGAGTTGAGAAATTGGAAATGCTAATTTGGGTATGTTTTTTTCTTTTGATGACTCTGGGGATCTTCACTGTCCATCAAGGTGTGTGCTTACTGACGATTACGTAAGTAATACCACATCTTTGACGTTTGTCTCTGATGTAAAAGTGACACTAAGTTATGTTGTGCGCATAAAAAAAAAATATGGTTTCACATACCATGAATAAGTAGCCAAAGAAACTATTCTCACCAGCCGTTATGCAGACATGTACACTCACTGGCCACTTTATTAGGTACACCTTGCTAGTACTGGGTCGGTCCCCCTTGTGTCACAACATGAAATGTGTAGAGTTGTGAAAGCTTACGTTGAGGTGTATGTACTTCTCACCCCAACTGTACATACAAGGTACAAATAATTATTTCATTGCTTCTGCAAGTAGAGGAATTTCAGAGCAGCAGACTTGTGTTAAGTTGTGTTAAGGTAACAATACCATATAACAAAAAAATATAAAAAACAAACTAAAAATAGAATATTGAAATGGGTGTTGGGTACAAAAATTCACTTATAGGAGACATAGAATATAGAATACAGACATCCATAAAATAAATATCATAAATATAGCAGTAATTGATTGTTGTATTTAATAGTAGAAGGGCACAATAGAAGCATCCCAGGAGATAAAATGTACATTATCTGTTGTAATAAAATGTTTATTTTGATATTTTGGATTATATATATATATTGCTGACACAGGTCCCCACTTGACCTTGATCTGCCCCAAGTATATTCACTTTAGTGAATATATTTGTCTCCAAATGCTAGAAATTCATTCAGAGTCTAGATTTCTTTTGTGTATCATAGTATATCAAGTCGATTGAGACCATTTGAATGAAATTGTCACATCGTTAATATGGTTTTCTGCCCAGTTATCAAAACTAAAATAGAAGCACTGATGAGCTGCCATAAACAGAGAGCTTCTTGTGGTCTGATAAATGATCTGCAAACTGTGTTATATGCAAGTAACACTTTATAAAAAATACATGCGATGGAACGCTGAAAGAATATTAACGTTATTTGAATATTCTGTTGAAAAAAAAAATGACAGAACAGAATATTTAGATTAGGTTTTTGCAATCCATTTGATAACTGGATTACCTTTCCTTCACTCATTTCTCCGTAATGTAAAATTACCATCTGAATAGGCACTAATGGTAAATGTCATAACTGGGAACTGTCTTGGTTAGCCATAAAAAAGATATTAACCAGCCACCTGGGCAACCTTATACCCCTGGATAATGGGAATGGTGTTTGTGCCTACACATTTTCACCATGTCAATGCCCACTCCCAACTGGGGCCTAGTCCTTTCCCTGTGGGGGCTTAGACCTGTCTAAGCTACGAGACCAAACTCTTTGGCATTCCACACCCATACGAAGTAGAAGAAGGGGAGCTCCGGAAGACCAGCCATAGGAAGTTCCCTCATCTTATATTTCAAGTAAGATATCCATGCGAACAGGAATAAAATCTTATGATGCCAGAATGTTGTGGCTAGCCTAGCACAACAATGGATATACAGTATATGAAGTTCATAAAACATGTAAGCATGTTTCTGTTACAGGTTCTTTAGGTCCTTTGTAAATACTATGCCACTTTTATAACATCAATCCATGTATTGCCAGGTAGGGTACAATAATAATAATAATAAGTATTAAGTACAATGGGCGAACTGTGAGTGGATCACCTTTTAGTGAAAGCTATGGTTTTGAGAAAGCTATAACCATAATAGGCAGTACCACATATTGAATGAACTGTCTATTGCTTCTCATTTGTGCCAGATTTCAACAAACATATAAAGTAAATTATTATAAATGATGTCAGGGTCAGTTTATGGAGTAGATTTGAAGTGTTATGTTAAATTGAAATTTCATGGCTAATTGATTGGTTAGAAATAGAAATAGAAGTTACTTTTCAGGGTTTAGAAGGAAACAATGGTCAGAGAGAGATGACAAATTATTATAAAAATAATTACAAAAAGTTTGTGATGAGACTAGAAAGTACCAAATGAAAATAACACCAAAATATGTATTTATGTTTTCCTTAAATAAATTATGACACCATTGACCTTCCTTTCATTCATGTCACCACACGGCTTATATCAATGTGTTTACCATTCAACTCCTAGCATCATTTTCCACACTCTTATGTCATAACTCAGGAAGTGTTATCTATATAAAAGAAATGTTTGGACAATCACACCTATAATCGTGCATTCCTCTGTCATCTTTCTTTTCAAAGCTACAATAGTAGGGATTGCTTCAAATATTGTGTATTGGTATTGATTGGTGCTCTGTATGATGTTTTAAGCTTATAGACCAGCTTAAACACAAATATATGAGATGGGATTATAATTATCATTTATTGTTTTATATAGCGCCATTAAATTCCGTAGCGCTGTACAATTGTCGTGAATAAAGTCAAAATTACAATCAATTCATCATAGTAATAAATGCATATATTAGATATAAAAGTAACCAGTCAACCTTTATTGTCAAAACTCTTTGTACGGTATTGTGGATCTCTTTTCCAGACAATGGGTTAATAGCCTGTGTTTCTCCAATCTCGTGAACGTCAGCTGCAAAGACTTAAAAATGTACAATGAAATGATATATTTTACTTTATGTTCCCACTCACCAGTCATCTACTGTGTTTTATTCCACTCCATAAAATTATAATGAGATATTCATAGTGTGTGCAATTTAATGTGTTGTCACCCGGTAATTATACGCTATTGATGCTTATCTATGATAAATCTCATGTAATTGTCTCTTTTTAGCACACCACTAAAAGCTCATGTGAAACATTATGCCGTTCAGTTTGCCATGAGCTGGCCATAAGATCCGGGCTGTTTTATTTTATTTATCTGGTATTTGAAATGACATTACTGTGTTTCGCTTATGCAAGCAGTGCCGGGTAACCAAACGCCAGATGTCGACAGATGGGATACCATTACTAATGAGGTCTGGTTAGGGCAATTCGCAAAAATTATAGGCAACTGCAATTTTCAATACCATATGATCTCACTAATGGAATCCATGAATGTTGGGTCTTGTAAAAATTTGTGATATAGATACATCACTATGGGTTCCTTAATATCATCTGAGGTTTGCTGGTTTATGGTACAGTACATCACCGAAGAATGTTGATAATTACATTTGGCCTTTTACGGTGAAGAACTGATCATACGTGGCAAGTTTGTCAAGTGAAATAACTCATCCGCCAACAATGTTGCAGTTTATATTACATTACTTTGTTCATATTTTAAGTAGAGAGTGCCTCCTTCCTCATCTTAGCCACCGGAAGGTGGGGCTTTAAGTTCTGGTGGCAGCAGGACTTTGCGATAATGGCAATGGCAGTATAAAACACTCAAGGGCAACTAATTCAGAGAGGCAGATTCATATAGGCCTGGCGGTTGTCTCAATTAATAACAATAATCATAGTGTAACCCTAAATGCCTACTCTGCAAGCATAACATAACATGTTTTAGTTGTTCAAAGCAAAACTTTATTTTTTTTAGTATACATACGTGTTATAGAAATATATTTTTAAAAGTCAAAAATTGCATGGTAGCAGTATCTGTTTTGGTAAATTTATTCAATTACAGAAACTATGTGATGGATTTTTTTTTCCATAAAGCAACAAAATAACAAAAAAAAATGAAAGTAGGCGATTCTCTGCATGTTGTACAAACAAAGACTTCTGTTAGTGTGTTTAAAGGTGTCAGCCTAAAAGAGGCTTAAAGTGAAATAATTCATGGGAATTAAATGAAACACTACGTCGAATGCAAAACAATGCATAATAAGACCAAGTGAAGACAAAAGGTATTTTGTTGTGTACTTAGTATGACCTTTAAAATGAACTTCACAGACTTCTGGTTATCATTCCAAAACAGTTGTTCAATAAGTAATGAGCATCGACTGTGGGGGAGGACATGTTTCTCCGGAGCATACCTCTTTTGCAGGGATGGATAAAAATACAATAATATGATGGCGTGCTTTCTAAAGAATGCTACTTGTCTGGAAGAAAGCCAAGTTGACAATGCTGAATCTGAATCTAACTCTTCTATTTCTATAACATATATAGGAAAATCTAATATATATATATATATTCTGTAATTATAAGCCATAGTAAATATGTGGAGTTGCTGGCTCACTGATGCAGAAGTTGTTGCCATGTTCACAGGTGGCCTAGTCTAAAGCATGTGGGATTGCAGTGCTTCTCAATAGCCAAAATCTTCAGAGTTTTATGTCAGGTATGCGTGTGTTAATGACAACAACGTTTGTATTGAAACCTCAACCAGTGCCCGGTTGTTCTTGCTCTGTGCCGTCTTCCTGCTTGCTTGGACTTTGTTTGCTTGCCATCCTGACCTTTAGCTTGTTGGTTGGACCTCAGAGCTGTTGACCACTCTTTGCCTCTTGGTACTTTTGCTTTGACCTTGTGTCACTGGAACTATTCTTCTCTATACTATGTATCCTGGGGTTCCTTCTACATTTTTGAAGTTGTGCTTTTATTTTCCTCTCCTTACAAAGTCATTTCAGTAAGCAATACGTCTCAAATACATGTTTGATTATTATTTATTTAACAGGATTTGTGATAACAGGAGTGTAGTATAAATTGGGATTACATGAGGGAAGTTATTTTTAAGTAAATAACCCTAAATATAATGAGGCCACTTATACCACCTTCCATAATAGTGTGTTTAGTGGGATATGGAAGGTTATAAAGCTACAGAGCTCATTAACCCTTTGGAAAGGTACATCCTATTTCCTGTGAGATGGATGGGGGGTAAGAGCATATAAAAAATAAATCAAAATATAATAAAACCCTATCCTTTAAGTCCTTGTGGGATTGTGGAGGCAATGATGTCCATCCAATGCACTTTTTGGATACCAGGAAGGTGGCTAGTGAAAAAAAAGGATTTCTTATGCTTTCCATCCACTCATCAAAGCCATCAAATGTCATATCTGGCCCAAGGAAAGGGGCCAGTCCAAAAGTAAAATAAAATTTAAAAGAATTGCACCATTGACTGTAATGGAAGAAACAGGCCCTAAACAAGACAGAGAGCACGACTTTGTAGTGAATAGACTCAATTTGTAGCAGATCACCTTTCTTCTGGTTAAAACTGGTTAATGGAAACCAGGCATTTTGACCAGGCAGTATTTACATAGCAGAGGATGCACTTACAGTTATCTGTAAATAGCTGAATGTTCAATGTCTATAGGGTGGCCATAAGCAAAGTCAGTCTTAAGGAACGTGTCCCCATCTGTGGAAAAGCCCTTCCTACACCTGTCCTGATATGGAAATCCTACAATGTGAGTTAACACTTTTTAACCAGGAACATGGTGGTCTTTTTACTGAGGGATGCCTGGAATGTAAATCAGTCTAATTTGGTTTCATTTTTACCCTAGCTTAACTTTTCAGAGGGTCGAGTTGACGTGATATACACTCGAGACTAAAGCATTATTTTGTCCTGGACAGACCTATTCACTATAGTATGGCCCTCAACTACTTTAACTAAAAAAGCAACTCAAATGTTCACAAAAAAATAATTGTTAAATCGATTATTAAGTTGGATACTGCAAATCTCTGGTTGACCTGAACTTGACTGTGGTGAAGTCAATTGTAGACTGACTCACTTGAGTAAGGCAGTAATCAAGCACGCCACTCAACTGAGTTGGCAGTGGAGCTTTGTAGTCCTCTTGATGAGTCACTTTGAAGCCCCTTTTGAAATTGACTACCAACTTGAATAGACAAATTATTATGTAAATTGATAGTCAAGTTGATTTTGTGCTGATTTGACGTTGAGTGGGGTTAAGTTGGTAGTTAGATTCCTGTTTGTGAATAGACAAGTTGCTGATTTTTCAGAGTTTACCTAAGTAACTTGACACACCTTTGTGAGTAGACCTACCGGTATATATTAATAGCCAGAGTCAGAGTTTTAATAAAAGAAGTCAAAAGTGTAATCAGTAGCGTATAATAAGCCCACCATCCTGTCTGTATCCCTAATTCTAATGGATGATGAAGCACACATGATGAAGCTCTTGGCAATTCCTAAGTATCCATAGATTACTGGTTTTGACCTGGTTTGTTTCTGATTACATCTAGTCTAGCAACAGAAAGAGCATCTGTTTTCTTTGTTTTAAATAAATATACATTAGGTGGTTCATCTTACTTAGCATGAAGCACATACATGTTCCAATCTGGAATACAGCTTACCAGTTGGTAAAACTTCTTGTTTACTCTTATGATCCCAACAGAACAAAAACAGCAAAGTGATGTATTTACAGTGTTTTTTATACAAATCTATTGTGATTTCTGCCAAAACAATATGGCCCCTTTAAACTTTTGCCTTCTGTGAATTTTACTTTATCCCGATTTCCTCTTTGTCCTTTTTTAAATTTTGCTTTTTTTTTTTCTTGAAAAACTGGAATATGTATTTATGAAACACAGACTTCTGGCAGCAAAGTCATAATTTTCAGTATCCGAGAATTGGCTCGTCAAAAAGGATTCCCTCTGACTTTTCATTTTGCATTGATACTGCTGGGTGAGTAAATGCCAGGTCTTAGGAGCTGAAACATGTTTAATTGTGGGGAGCAGATGGGTATAACCCGAAATTAGGAATGTTTCCTGGAAATTCAATTAAATAAGCACACGTAACATAGTGAAATGCATTTATGCTATTTAAAAGCACCTTTCCAAAAATTAACACTGGTTTTCTGAACAACATGTGTAGAAACTTTCACTTGAAAAGAATAATAAAACACCAAAGCTTTCCGGCATTCATTGTTAATAAACCCAAGGCTTCCCTTAGTTATCCCAAGTGGAGTATCTATTGACTTGAAGTCGACGTGTGCATTTGTATTCGTACAAACTTTATTTTTAACGAAATTTGACAAATTTTGTGCCTAAGATTTCTTAATTCGTTTACCACATTTTACCAACATTACAACCCGTGTCGGTGCTCTTTTTTATGCGGTTAAGTGGGAAGTGACTGTGTGTAGGTACCAATAATTTGGAAATGTCCATAAGAAAGAGATTTCAGTTTTCAAGTAGGCTGAACCCTTTTTGCTTGAAGTTAAAACTACCACGAGCTGCATGCAGCAACTCCAGAAGTACTCTAGTGCTCTAGTAGTGCTAAAATCTTGTCCACTCCATCAGCCAAAGAAAGGCACGATTTTAGTTACTACCAAGGATTTACTGTGGGGTCATGTCCTAGTGCCTTGGTGGGATTCAGGGTAGGATAGCTTGTAAGCTATTCTATGGTGAAACATGGAATAAAACCCCAACCAATGCCAACACAACAGCCACTGGCGCTACCACAACTGCAAGCACTGCCAGTAGGGCCGGCCCAAGACAAAATGCCGCCTGGGGCAAAGTTTAAAATGCCGCCCCCCCCATCCCATTATCTACCCTTCCTCTCCCTGCCGCCCCCTCCATTATCTACCCTTCCTCTGTCCCCCCTTGTACTTACCTTTCAGCAGTCCCGCGGTGAGTCTCCTGCTCGGTCTCGGTGCCGGCTTGTAACATTACAAGCCGGCACTGAGACAGAGCAGGGAGACTCACCGCTCGCAGAGGATAGAGAGAGGGGCGCCAAGCGGGTACTGATAACTTGGTAAGATAAAACCACTCGGTGCCCCTCTCTCTCTCTCTTCTCGGCTTTAAAAAAAAAAAGGGGCTTGGGGCGGCAACGTGCCGACCCTTCAAAAGTGCTGCCTGGAGCGGTTGCCCCACTCGGCTCCATTGTCGGGCCGGCCCTGACTGCCAGCACTCCCCAGAGCAAAGATGGGCAAACACAGTCAGATGATAGCAGCAGATCAATTTTCGGGTCCAGAAGGACGTAAGGAAGAAGAGGGAATGTATATACTGGCATAGAGTTGCTCCCCTATAGAGGCTCTTGCAGTTGACTGACTGATGCAATGCAGCCTTGCCACCAGTTATAACAAAAGTCATATCCGGCGCCTATTTACCTCCTGCATGCAGCGCAAACAAGATAGACAAGATGTTTTCCCCATTATCGAATAAATTCCCTAACCTGCTTACCCAGGGTGTGACACCGCCGCCGCTGCTGCCGCCGAAGCCGCCTGCCTCAGCGCTGGCCAGAATGCAGTGTTGGGAGCGTGAGGCGTTTGTCTCGGGTGCCGGCGCTCAGCAGTGAA
>VKOC01018695.1:0-22492 GCA_009364415.1 Spea multiplicata | reverse complement strand
AACCATAACTGCCCCTGAATTAACCCTAAACACCCCATTAACCATAGCTGCCCCTAAACACCCCATTAACCATAACTGTCCCTAAATTTCAGTAGCCCAAATATATATATACACTTACAGTTAGATGAGTGTCACAGCCATGTGGTTCTGGCCTGGAGAAGGAAGGGGCGGGGCCAGTTGTCACAGTGATTACAGGGAGGGGGAGTAAGTAGGAGCTGCTGCTGTGAGACGGTGAGTCACTGAAACGGATTATATAATGAGGGGGATTTTTCAGAGCGTTTGCTCTGAAAAAACCCTCATTTTATAATCGATAATAATCAATTCAACTAATCGATAATAAAACTTGTTGGCAACGAATTTCATTATCGATTATTATCGATTTTATCGATTAGTTGTTGCAGCACTAAATTGCATCATGCATCCCATTACCTTAAAAATGAATTTATGGTAATCCCGCCATCTACTCTGTCCACAATTGTGGGGACATATCTCTTACTGCTGACAACTTCACCAGCCTACCAACAGACCAAGTTAATGTCACACTTGACTCTAATCTCTCCTTCATCCCTCACATCCAGTTCCTCACCAAATCCTGCTTTCACTTGAAAAACATCTTCCAAATTCACCCATTCCATACACAAGAAACTACAAAAATATTGACCTACTTCCTTGTGATATGCCATCTGGACTATTGCAACTCCCTACTAAAAATATAAGACTACCCTATAAGAAAAAAGTTTTACTAGTGAATATTAATTTGCATGTAAACTATTTTTTCATATTTAATAAAAACTATGATTGAGAAAAATGCATTTTTTGTTTTTATCTCCTTTTACTTGCCAACCTGCCCCCAGTTATGCACATCTGCCCTCCAGATATGCCTTATACCACCTTATATGCCACTCTGTCCCATATATGCCTTAGATAGCCCTATATACCACTCTGCCTCCCTGATATCATTTGAACCCCCTTTATGCCACTCTGCCTCCCTGATATTCCTTTAACCCCCTATATGCAACTCTGCCTCCCTGATATTCCTTTTAACCCCGTATATATGACACACTGCCTCAGACATTCCTTTTTACCCCCATATGACACTCTGCCTCCCTGATATTCTTTTAACCCCTATGCTACTCTGCCTCCAGAAAGCCCTATAAAGCCCCCCCAAATGCCCTCTTACCCTCCCCTGATTTACCAATGCTTCTTTAGACTTCTCCCCATGCTCCAGATTCCTTCTTACATATTTTTTTTCCTAAACACAGAGTGAAATATTAAAACATTATCCTGTACCAAGAAATAAGTCCTGCTTATTTCTCTTCCCAAGGTGTAACATCAAATGGGTCCTGAAATGGTTAAATCTGAACTCCACCCAGCACAAACTGATGTAAACAAAACCAACAACTCTAACCTTAAAACCTTCAATTTGTTTAACTTGGTAGGAACTGACAGCTAGTCTGTACATTTCGGAAATGTTTAAAAACCTCAAATATATTTATCGACTCCACAAGATTGCCTGGCACCTATCCCTGCTATACTAAATTACATTCCAGTACCAGTCCTCGTAATACATATATGAAAATATATACTGACTCCTAATACTAGATTCAATATACTCAAATATACTGGATTACTGTGCTTATGCTGACCAAAAAAATTCCAGACGGAGACGTTTAGATAAGGACACAATGGACACAACTTTTTGATTCCTTCCTATGTGGTTACATCCACATAGATACATCCACAGATGCATGAGCCTATTACAAGGTACAGAAAAGGTTAACAATTAATTTGCCTGTCCATCAGGATATATAATCTTAGATGCATCCAGTCAGGAAAGCTGCACAGGTACCTGGCACTGGCTCACACATAACATGTTCATAGTTAAAAAGTAAAAAGAGTGATAAGGGTTTCATATTAGATATAAACCATGAATTTGGTCTATTTGATGTAGCTAAAGTTGTGTAATGTATGAGATACCATAATAATCAAGGTTTTGTCAAGGTTTGGCAATATAGTTTATGACCCAACTATTGAAAGCATCATACTACCTGGGCTTCACCAGACGACCGCTCATTTGGTGTTCCGTAAAAGTAAACAACGGCTTTTCCCATAAAAGATGGGTGATTGAGAGGGAATGTTGAACATTACATTACATTCATTTATATAGCACCATCAGATTCTGTAGCACTTTACAATCAATGTTTGTAGGATAAATGAAAATCAACAATAACAAACTGGTACAAAAAGAGAGAAGAACAAAATTGAACACTTGGAAATTCCAGTGCTTATTAGTTATAAAAGTTATTACTATTATTATTATTATATATGTGTGTCTGTGTTTTCAACTGTAACTGTTTTGTACTTATTACGAGTGGAAGCCTACTTAGATACCTTAGCCTCTGTACTTTTAGTACATGAAAGGGTTTAAACATAAAGTAACTTGGTGGTCCTTGACAAATGGCCCCCATGCTTGTAACTCTGAAGCAGAACAAGCAAGAAATCCAGTATGATTATTAAAAGATTCTCCTGCCTTTCAAGAATCTCCAATCTTCAGTATTCACCATTGTATTGTAAATTTAGCTGAATAATTAATGTTTCATCTGTATGCGCAATCTATCCAATCATTTCAGTGACTGATGGACAAGCGACTGCTTGCATGTCAGTTATTTTAAAAGAGATTGTTCTTCATACTGGTGCGTTTAAATGTAAGAACTTGGATGCAAAACACACTTCTCTTCTAATTTTTTTCATTGCTAGAGCCCATCAGAACTGGAATAACTTTGATAGGTAGAACATTGTAGACATTTATCAAGAGATGTAAAGGTTTAACTTACATACCTACAGAGCCACTCAGTTACTCATGCATATGTTGTACTTTAAATACGCTAGTGCTTGAATTAACGTTTATATATCTGTATATATCAAGAATAGTCTTGGAAGCATCCAATGCCTTAATACACAAACTGGATTTAATATTAATTAGCACAATGACAAATATACTAAAAATATCACAATAAGCCCTTTAAGAAAAGCAGCAACAGAGAAGCAGAAAAGAAGAAATCGCCATTTCTAAAACCAAAGCTTAATTCTGATTGGCTTCTTTAATTTTTGTTCATACGTGTCTGATTGTGACCTTTTGAAGCATTACTGTGTCTTTAAAATCAAAATAGTACTAAGAAAGTCAGTGACTCATTCATTATGTGTTACAGGTTATCTGTAGAAGAAAATGTGTCACAAACTGGGGAAAACATGAAGTCTGGAAGTTACCATATGTCAATTTTAAGTCATGTATACAGGAACTAGAAACAGCTGGGGGTTTACCTAAACAACCACAACCTTTCCCCATTAAGTTATTAACTTATAAAATTACTTGTAAATATATATATATATATCAATGTTCAAATGCAACAATGTCATGATAGAAGTTTCCAGAAAAATATTAAAATTACTATGAACTATATGTGGAAGTGTCATTTTTGAAATCAAAGGGTTACCAGTAATTTAAAATAATGAGCCAGAGTAAACTCTTTAGAATATAGAAACTATGTTGTTGTGGGTAAAGACAGACCCTTTCTTGGGCAGAAGGGGCAACTGGAGGACTGAAGGAACACAGATTTTTATAATATACTGTAACCTAGCAACAACTTGCAGGATGTGACACAAATAAATAAAATGGAGACGTATAAAGCATTTTAAAAAAAAAACCTACAAAAAAAGGAACACCTTGCTGAAAATTTGTGTACAATACCTTAAAAGAATATGCAGCTTTCATGAAGTCTCTGCATTGATCTGTGTTGGACTCTCTATATTATAAAATCATTATGCATTCCTATTATTCAGCCCTATCCTTTGTGAGGCAAGGCTACTTTACCTCACTTGCTTGCTTGTTGTTTTATAAGCCTAAATGCCTATTTATTTGTTACCTTAAATTTGCCACTATGCGTGGTAACTACCCTTCTATGAACCTTAAAGCTTCTCTTTGCAAGATACTGTAATACTAAATGACACAAGTCCCTGCCCATCCTCCCTTCAACTCTCCATTACCCTCAGTAGCTTCTCTACAGTGACTGAAGGGGGACCTTCTCATATGCTCTCAAGCAACCACCAGTCCCCTTAATCCTATTCCCCTCTCATCTTATATGGTCTCTCTTTCCCTACTGGATCCTTCACATCTTCCTTCAAGCATGCCACCATAACTTCCATTTTGAAGAGGCAATGAATGGACCATACCAGTCTCTCTTCAAAGCTCACTGAACAGGTTGTTTAAACACATTTGTCTTGCTTGATTCTTTTCAATCTGGATGCCACTCTCAACACTCTTAATCAGACTGTCCTTACTAACTGCTAAATCTCATGGCAACAACCCTATCCTTCTTCAAACTCTTAACAAGTTTGGTACATGATACTGTACTTTCCTGGTTCTCGAGACACCTCGATGAATACACTTTCAGTGTCTGCTTATTCCTCTCCACTTCCCCCTCACAGTTTTCACTTTACACTTTGGCTTACTGTACCACCTGTATGCTGATGATTCAGCTTTAACTCCCTGACCTCTCTGATCTTTTCACTAATTGCTTCACCTCTGTTCCTTGCTAGAGGATCCGCACAATTCCAAAAAACAACATACCCAATCTGATTTGCTGGTCTTCCCTCTCACTCTTCCTTGTTAAGGATGCAACTATCATCCCTACCCCACAATGTAGTTGGCAGGAGAATTTGTGGAACAATTGTGGTTTTAACTTTCTCACTTCACTGTTTAATATTAAACAATACATTAGTTGGGGACCAGCTATGCTCCTCCTGCAGCAGACACTCTGTGGGGTGGTTCCTCAAAATGTACAGTAGATCAAATAGGTTGAAACACAACTCTTTTGCAAACTTTGTTAATGTTCCCTTTAGTGAATATACCCAAATTGACCCAGACTTCTCAATCGTCACATTTCATATATTTCCAAAAATCACATCCTACACCTTAATTCATTTATATAACATATGCCCCATCAATTGTAGGTCTGTCATAACATGTGATCAATTCTAAAATAATACATTATGGATGTTTACTTCAGTCAGACATAACAGGTTCTGTAAGATGATATTTAAGCTTACAGATGTCCTATAATAAGAAGAAAATATTTTAACACCACCGAGGAATAATGGGTTACAGAACATGGATCATTGTCCGTTTAAAATATATTTCTGAACTATTCTTATACCTAGCAATAAAATAATTACTTACTGTTGCCATGAAAGGTTTTAGCATAACTAAATTATTTTAAAACCATACAAAACATATGTGTTTGTGGAGCAATATAATTGTTTTGCAGATATCTAGATTAAAAAAATGCAGGGCTCTGTCAATCAAGCACTTTTATTTTTTATCTGTTCATTTCATGTTAGAACACAATCTTTGCGTATTTTTAAATATTGTAAGGGTTTTTTATGACACTGTTTATTTTATGGATTGATTTTTTTTATTATACAGTAAATAATTCACTTTGAAAATTAAATTAAAAGGATGTGATTTTATTTAACTTTACTAAATCTATTATATCTGGTTAAGCATTTTATCATGTAATTAGCTAGGTAACTGCACTACATTTTTCTACCAAGGTACAAGTGTTATTTCAAAACAAAATATAATGATAAACTAATTCAACAAATTTAAGCAAGTATGCCATTCAAATGACCTACCAACTGTTGACCGTAATTTAGGCAAAATAAACATTGATGAACTATCAAAAACTAAGCTCTTTTTTAACCTGTTAACATTTAGTTACCAAAAGACTTAATATACATTTAATCATTTTTCTTTCCGGTAAAAAGCGTATTTTATGTTTTGTCTACTGTAGCTGTGTTAATTTATATAATTATACAATACAACTACCAGCCAAGTTGTGGTATACATATATCCATTCCATAAAATGTATATTAATTTCAGTAATGAAAACAGTGTTTTCACAAACATTTTAAATTATTTTCCTAATAAAATATAACAGAGGATCATTAAAACTCTAATAACTCATGATTCCATAGACAAATCAATTATTTTACCAATCAATTTGCAAACATATACACAGAAACATATTTAATTACCATTCTCCCTCTCCAATCTAAAATTTAAATTAAGAAATGTGACCACTTGGAACTATATGTATTACTTGATAACTATTTATTATAATCATCCTCAAGACTCCATTCAACCATGTAACCATATTTTTATATTATTATTATCTGATTTGTGGTGTTTTATATTTCCATTGTACGTATTTTTCAAATTCTATTTCATTATTCCATTTTATCAAAGGAATGTAAAAGTTGTTTGTAGGAGTCTTAAGAAATATGTTGTGGTCACTGGTCTATTTATCGGATTGAAGATATAATTAAAAAGAATATTATAATTATGAATTAAGAAGTTATATGTTAATAACATATTGTAATATGAGATTAATGCTAAAATGAAGTCTCGATTTCCAATTGGTGTATTTTATTAACGTAATGGTCAGCATTTTTTTTTTTAAATAAATAAATAATTTTAAACGGTTTACTTTTCCAGTAAAAAAATGTTGTTGATTTATAATCTTACATGACTAAAGGAAAGCTTTGTATGAATTAATGAAAGAAATTGAACAACAAAATGCATTGTAGTTAAATTAAAGGCAAATCTTTGCCTTACCCCTCCTACATCTTCTGAGGGGGCTCTTAGCAGCTGTTCAATCTATTTTTATGATAGAGACACGCCAGGGTCAATATAACTATATTACAATTAATGTGGTGTTGACAGAATATGAGTTACCCACACATACACCCCATAGGTGTTTTTAAATAATGAATAGCAATGTGATCTTTAATACACCAATATAATTAGGAGTTGGTGTTCTACTTGTTCTGTTGAATTTTACACTTTTATAACTAAATTCAGCATTACAAACATCTTTCCTACTATGAAATGTCCAAATGTCTCATTCTTATTTTTCCATGTGACACAACATGGATATCACTAGGTTGTTTCCATACAAAATACTTTCATAAATGTTATAAACATTTTCTGCAAGAAAATGTTATGACATGAAACAACCAGAAAAAAAAGAGTAGTCAAGTGTAGTACAAGTGCTAAGAAAACAGGCTTATTTTAAAGATTCGTTTTGCTGATAAAAAGGAGTTTCCTAATCTCAACAATTTTAAAAACTATAGTTAGCTCAACAAACTATTTTGGAAAATGCAATAAGAGGTATTTTGCACCAATATACATACAGTTTACATTTATTTCTCAAAAGCAAATCTTGTATATTGTATTATATAATGTAATACTTATGTAATATATAAAAGTTAAACCAACCATTTTACAGTTTTATATATTGGATGCATGCAAATTTATCCTAGCAAACTAGATTAAAGGAATAGGTATAGGCAAATAAATAATAAAGCACTTAATATAAAAACTAGTAATACAGAAAAAGTGTTTTTTTTAGACTTGCTTCCATACATTGGTCAACTTCACTTTATTCGAGATTTTTTTTACCTACATTTTAAAGAACAGTAAATCTACATTTATAGGAATCTAAATCTTTAGCCAAGATAACCAAAATGAATATATAATCACAGCACACTTAATCCGACATAATGCATCGTTAAGTATATTATTTACCATCATACACTTAAATGATGAAATCTGTTCTTCAAGAAGGCCACTAACACAAATCCCTCACAGTCTAAGCTCATTAAAGTACGTGTACAGCTATTTAGTAAGAGCTTAGGCATTTAGTAATACACTTACTAAATTGAAAGTGGATAAAACAGAAAACTGGAATAAAGAAAAAAATACATTCCATTCTAGTCAGATTAAGCAACTAGAAAAGTTCCTATTTTGATAAATTTCAGAAGACAATCTTTTAAATCTAAGAGGAACATCCGAATTCTTGGACTTTTAGGTGACTCTGCTTTAGACCATCATTCTTTAGGACCGATATGTAGCACATTTTGTTTATTTGCTTGCTTGCACCAGCTATAGCATACTTCTCAAATGGTTCTATTAGATATTTACCCATTCCCACATTTCAGGGAATGGGCACAAATTTAAGTCACTGTTCCTGGGGTTAGAATCAGTCTATTTTTTTTTTGCAATAAGGTTCTGCAGGGTCATGGGTTAGGCACTCATGGGTGGTATAAATGTGCTCTTTGCCACCAAGCATGGGAGGGGAGGCATGGGGCGGAACTGTCTTTGTGTCTCCAACAGGATTATTTTATATATTTTAACCTCTTCTCCCAATATTGAGGTCTATACCTCCTGACAGTTATATTGTTACATTTACACTGTATGTAATGCTCGTGCATTGGAGACAGATTGTATATTAGTAAAGTTGTTTTGCCAGTATTAATGTGTGAGGCCATGCAACTTTAGTCAAGCCTTGTGAGACAAGTTAACCCTTAACAAAGGCTGAACACTTTGGAATAGATCCAAATACGACTAACATTGAGCCCTGAGATGGATATCAAAATGTAAACATAATCCACAATGTTTTAACTTTGGGTGGTTTTAAATGTATAGCAACATCATGTCATGATCCCCATACAATCACATAATCGCTGATTGGTTCCCTGAAAACAGGGAAGATAATTATTTTACAAAAACAAAAAAAGTTTAAAAAAACAAAACAAACCAGTGCTGAAAACCAGTCCTTGAAAATGCATGAAAACATGGCGAAATCACAGAGCAAAGCATAATAAAGACCATCATAATTTAGCAAACCATGTTAAGAAATAGATACATTACAATTTGCTTATCAGATGTATTCTGTGTCCCACCATATCACATACTTACAAACAGTAAATCTGTACATAAAAGATTTTACCACAACTACTGTTATTATTATGCATCGGTTATAAATTCATAGGTCTGGTAAAATTGAAAGCCATTCTCCTGTTCCACTGTGAAGAACACCCACAACTCAACATTAACTAGTAGAAATGTTGTCATTGGGAAAGTTGCATTAAGAGCCAATTACGAGCAGGCAGTGACTAAAAGCGATTTCCCAATATGCTGAAAAATGGGGAAAGCAATGTTAGTATTTATATCGGATATAGCCATTACTTACAAGTGAACAACACTGCTGACAACACTGCCAGTTTTGTGAGCCACTCTAGTTCTCATTATTATTAGACATAGGAAGTCAAAATAGATAATTATAGTAGTAACAAAATAATACTGATTTTCCCCCCAGAAAATATGATGCAGACCTTCTTACATCCCCACAATCTATCAATAGTAACTGTCCGCTACATCTGCTCAAAATGGGCAAGCTATTGAGCCATATCCAATTTTGCATGTTGCTTTTTAAACTCATTGAGCATGATAAGCCATATTTCCATACATGTACCAATATATGTACACTCAAATTTGACCACTCGGCCAAGTTCCCCAATCTCTTCCTCGATCATATTAATCACTGTCTCCCTGATTCTCTCCCACACCAACAATTGACTAACTCCTGTATCTGTTTACTTCTAATATTTATTTGCTCAAGGGACTGTACTGCCTATACCTCTATATATCTGAACGTCTCTCACCAGCTTCCACCGCTCCAGTCAATTCAGAACACATATACCAGATGCCTGTCCCACAGGCCCTGTATAATGCCATAAGATTTATTAATATATTGATCAAAGCTTAAAAGACAGACCAGCCTTCTCCGTTCACTAGACACAGAGAAGGTGTTTGTTTGCTTTAACTGGAGCTATGTGCAAGAAGCGCTACAGCAACACAAAATCCCCAACACCTTTATAAGAGCAATAATTGTCCTGTATTCTTATCCAAAAGCAAGAGTTTCATATGCTGGGATCCAATCAAGAGTATTTTTCAAATTACAATTGGCACAAGTCAAGGGTGCCCACAATATCCACTAAACTTTGTACTAACTCTAGAACTGTGTCTGAAAGCTATTAGAAATTCCACCAGTTTTCAAGGCCTCCATGCTAAAAGCAGAGAACATAAAATTGTACTCTTCATACATGACATCCTTGCAGCAATATCCAACCCCACGGCAGCTCTGCAACCATTACAGGCACAGATAATTGATCATACTATAAAAGTAACACTTCTAAAATGCAGCCACAATTTGGGATACTTCTCCACGAGGTTGATGCCATAAAATGTAATTATGAATTTGATTGGAAGATGAAGCTATTCTATATTTAGGTATCTATTTCACAAAAAATACACAAAAATCTGCAGAGGTATTGTGGAAGGCATTCAGAAATAGCGTATATTTCAACTATCCTGGTGGGGCCCAATCTCATTGCTAAAAATGATGTGCCTACCAAGATAATGTATCTGTTTAGATCCATACCGTTCCCTGCTCTAAGGGAACACTTAACGCTGTTCCTAATGGTTACACAGCATACTGAGATTTTCAAAGAAAACCATAAATGCATCTAATATACTATTTTACCATAATGCAGCCAGATTCTCTCCAGGTGCAATTTGCAAACCCATCCCCTGTGTGGGTGGCACTAGAAAATGACTTGATGTATCCATACACTTATGATCAGATTCTTTGGTGCTTTAAAAAAAAGCCTAAGATGCCTCATCTAACAGAAACGACAAGTCCACAATGTATAGGATCCCATATGCCTGTTGCCACCCTACAGCTACAGATGTCGGCTGACATATTTAAGCTTCTACATCCACTGATACATTTCTCCACCACTAAACCCCACTCAGATCACCTCAGAATTATATCATACATTTCTTTCTTCTACGTGGAAGAAAGATTTGGGCTCTATTCTTGAGCCAGGTGAGTGGAGCAGACTGCTGCTCAACTTTAATGGGGTGTCACATTGCTCATAACACTGGGAGGTGAACAGAAAAGTGTAGCACGTAGTCCTTGCCAAATGTTCCTGGGAGCATCGCCTGTTTGTTGGAGGTGTGCTCATTTGACAGAAACATTGTTCCATGTTTTGTGGGGCTGTAGTAGGAATCGTCCATTTTGGTAGGAGGTATTCAATTTAGTTAATCATTTACTTACAACACCAGTACTACCGCAAACAAAACTAACTTCTGGTTATATTACTGGAAGAAACCAGAAGGGCAATTAGAATGTTAGCCATGTACATCCTTATAGCAGGAAAAACGCTGACCTCAAAAGAGTGCTGACAAAACGGCAGTTAATCTCCTTGGTAAAAGAGAATGAAAAATTTCAATATGCCGCTCACTGGGCTTTGAACCAGGTAGAGAGCCAAAATAAAGTTTGGGTGATGTGGTGGCTCTGCGGGGCAGTCATAAATAGAGAGGAGTCGACTGGACAATCAGGAGCTTAGGTCCCAACGGTTTCTGTGATGATCCATATTCGGTACAGTAACAACATCATTCTTTTTTTGTTTGTTTACATTTCTCTATTTACCTTTATTATACATTATTACCTTGAAGGATATGTCTTCTAAATGCAATAACACAGAAGTCACATTTGTGTTTTAGGTTTTTATTAACATGTATAAACATGCTGATAACCGGGAAAAGGCTTATAAAGCCTCTGTTACTCTACATTGTATTTTCTTTTTAATTTCCCTAAAGCATTTGTTATATTGCAATGTC
Organism: Spea multiplicata; assembly: GCA_009364415.1. Taxonomy (NCBI): domain Eukaryota; kingdom Metazoa; phylum Chordata; class Amphibia; order Anura; family Pelobatidae; genus Spea; species Spea multiplicata. The sequence continues at coordinate 10,905 of VKOC01018695.1, read as the reverse complement.
TTTATTCAATGCACATGTGATGCTGCTTAAGACTAGTAAAAAGATTAATGATAAACAGAATACCCGTGTCAGTCTGTTCTTCTTATCCCAGTTCTTCATATTCTGTCCCACAGTGCAAGTCCCTTCACCAGCTACTAATACCCTCCAGACTAAAATATAAACTCCTGACCCTTGCATACCCTAAGTATTTATAATTTCTAAACTATTCTTTTTCCTCTGCACACTAATTGCATCTCACCTCAATTGTTACGTCTTCACACTCATGTGTCCACAATTTCCCTCCTTGCCACGTTTCATCATCATGGAATTACTCGCTTTGCTCTCTGAAATAGTCCACTGCTTCTAAATCTTAACTTTATTCTTTTAACTAATTTTACTCGTGTTCAGAAAAGCATACATATACATGTGTGCTGTTTTTACCAACTGGCTTCTCTACATGGTCCTGATCACCCATGCAGTCCCTTAACTTATGTCTCAGTCCCACTCAACCTTCTAATATATGTAGAAGAAGAATCTTGATTTTAGATTTTTCTTCTGTTCACTCACGTTGCATTTTGTTAAATGCTAAAAATAAAATATTAACATGTATATTTGTGAAACCATTCTTACTTTACAGCATTTTATACCTGGCTAAAACTTTGCACAGTACTGTATATAATCTAAAATCCAAAATAAAAACCTTGGCGGAGTACTCTCTTTTGAGTGTTACTTCACTAAAAGAAACAATGTCTGTAAAGATTTCAAATAGAAAAGGCAGTCTTTATGGAAACCCTGCAGAGAGGTTAAACATTACACATATTTACATTATTAAGAACATAAATGTACATTATGATATTGGAGTCCATTGTATATGGACACCAATTCATTTTCTTACATGAAAATACAGATTTTTCACTACAGTTGGAAAAGACTCCTGTTTCATTTCCCTCCTTGCGTCTACTGAAAAGATCAGCATAGTTAAACATGATTTCTGAAAGTGTATAGTAGTCCTTGACAGTTCTAGTACTTGTTAAAGTACGCTGCATGTAGAAGCAGGCACGGCAGAAGTAAAACGAAACAAAAATAATGGGTCCATACAAAATGGACTTTACAGTGTACCTCATGATATGCTTCAGAAGTGTGAAAAAAAACAGATCAATTAAGTACTTTCCCAAAATAATCTAAATATGTTAAGAGTAATTTTGCTTGTAACTTCACATGCTTTTCCAGGATGCCAACTACACAACCAAAGCCAATCAAAGTAGTAATTTTTTCTGTTGTGGTTAACAATCTGGACCTATCATTACCAAGGATTGGAAAGAAGCAAAAACTGCATACTCATCTCATTACATTTAAGTGCTATATAGAAATTTGACACAAGAGGTCAGCGTCTAAGTGCAGTGCACAAACTTTAATATAGTTCCTTCTTTTACATGTGTATAATGGATCTCCAGAAATTCACAACATTTTTTCACTATCATAACATCCTGGTAGCAGTGTTCCCTCTAAGCTGTGCGCTTGTGCGCGCGCACATAGCATTTTTAGAGAACGCACACGTCCAAAAATTGTGCGCACAACAGTTTTTCCCAATTAAAAAAAAATATATTATTTCTTTTGATACTTTATGCGGTGCGGATATTGTGCGCACATAATTTTGGCTCTGGGAAAATTTTTGCACAAGAGAAATTTTCTGCGCACGCCACCTAAGAAAAATTAGATGGAACATTGCTTGGTAGTATCCAAAAATATGGGGCAACCTTGATCTTCACAAGATAATAGACCATTCACTTACTGTGATGTGCAATACTTGGAAGATGTTGTCAGCAGCTACTTTAAATATGGGAGCAAAGGCTCCCAGAGCTCTATCACTTGATGTTCATTGAGAAGGGGCAGCTTTAATATGCAGTAAATATAAATAATTCTATCAACAGACATCATCTGCGGACCTTGGCCACAGCAAAGTTGATTGACCCATGTTTTAGCTTTTTAAATTGGATCACCCAGTGCAATATAATATTTTTGTTATAATAGTTTTGTTTGGCAGTAGGGTGATATCAAAGAGGAAAATTACCTAATCAACAAGGTGATATAGGAGAATGGGGATCCAATCCTACATTTGAAGGGCAATAAATGTCCTGCCTTAGGAGAGATGCACAAGAGATTTGGCTTAAACCTTACAGTCCCTAAAACGTTCTGATATTTGCCCAAAACACATAAATACAGAATATAGTTGTTGGCCGGCAGACCAACGTTCACGTGGTGCGAGGAGGGGTGGTAAGACCGCCAATGTGCACATTGGCGGCACACTGAAGTCCGGCGGGCCGTACCTTGGACGCCCCTAACCTAGACGCCAGGACAAAATTCTCAGTCACCATGGCAACCTGGGATTTGTCGAGCCCTGGTGTATTTGGATAGGAGGATAGGGGTGCAAAGTTTAATAACGGCTCTGTAGGTAAGTATTAGTAGTTTGAATTTGATTCTGAACTATATGAACTAAACAACTCATATACGTGCAAAACACGTATAGTACATATTTGCCTTTTGTGACCCCGCTTAAAACATTTTCAAGATTTTGTAATGCGTGTCAGATTTTTTTCAGACGTGCAATAGAGAAACCACATGCATTTTTGTATGCGTTACTAGAATTGCTAGTATTATGCAGCATTTCTCTTTAAAATCTGAAAGCAGAACTTTTTTTTGTTTTTCTTTTGTATTTAAGAGTTTGGAAAAATACTTGCTCCATTAACCCCTTCCGGACCGGCATTTGCATACTGCGTCTTCACTTGAAGACCGCAGTATGTTTTTAAATATTTAAATTCCGTGATCGTGATTCACTGAAAAGCAATCACGTGCACGGAATTGAGGGGGGGTGGCTGCTACTGATCGCTGGGAACACCCAGTGGTCAGTAGCAGCCGCCCCTCGCGATCCCAGCGTTCAAAGCGACGCTGGATCGCGTAAAGGCTGTGATGTACCTGGTACTGGTCCGGGTCACGGGTCACCAGCAGAAGTACCAGGTACGTCCCGGTCTTGAAAGGGTTAAAAGGACTGTTTCACTCTTGTCATTGTAGGGTGTCTTTTGATGTACTGGGGATTTGAAAGTACTGCTGGCTGTTTGGGTGACCCAGTATATAGAATTTCTTTAATTTCTAAATACTTTTTAACGTGTAAACATATAGAGCCGCTCTGCTCAATATTAGAAAAAAACATGACAACCAAAGAATACAACATATGCTGGCAATTTACAATCTAAAAGGAAGAGGAGGGAACATGGCAGGAGGCTGTAAGAAATAGAATATTATCAGCAATGTAAATAGAAATGCTTCCAAAATATACCATGTATCATGCACTGCAATGTTTTTTTTACATAAATTATTAATATTAAATCAGAAAAATGTATTGGGTACTATACTTCTGGGGTAAAATATTTGCGGTAAAAGAAGTGTTAAATTTTGAATACCTTCTAAACATCTGGTGAATTTTATTCTTGCCAAGTTTGGGTTATATGGAAACCTTATAACCAAGCTTACAGTGCAGGGTTCTCAACACCCGATATGTCTATATGTATTAATGTATATTTGTTATGGATGTGATAACTGCGCCAGCTTAAATTGTACACTGCTGGGTAGGTGCTGGGATTTGTTGGTGCTGAATAAAGAAATAATAATAATAATTTGAGAAATATTTATTTTTAGTATCCCATGTTGGAAAGAATGTTACGGTGTAGATAAAATTCTATTCCGATCATTGTGTTACCAGGATTAAAAATTCCTTTAAATAGCAAACTAATGAGAAATGGGGCTTCCATATGTTTTGAAACAGGGAATGGTATGGAATGCTTGGTCATCTGAAACAAGATTTTGTAGAAATACAATCACAACAAAAGCAAAGTAAAGACAAATTAAAAAAAAAAAAAAAAAAGGAAAAAAAATACAATGACGTAATCCAGCAGAATTCCTGGCTGAAATATTTCGGAAACGTGCCTGACTTTAACTGGATGTCAGGCAGTAGTGTCTTATTTTGTACACTGAAACCACGTTGCCCGTTAGTTGTCACCATTGTGGATGGCGTCAGTCACAACGCAGGTACGGGACCAACAATATGGAGCAGTAGTGCAAAAGTAACAAAAGGCATACCTACCATATCAATAAGGAACATGATACAATAACTTTATTTTTCTCAGTGTTCACCAAATACTTAGGATTTCCCTGTTTACATTTTTTTTAAATAAAATGTATCATTTAACAATTGACCGGCATATACTTCAGTATTACAGGTAACAACAACACAATGTTATGCAATCTACGACTGGCAGTTCTTCCTTGCAAGAGGTTCTGCAGCAGCTGAGCTTCCGGTTGCATAGCTTGATTTGTTTTTATAACTTAAAGACTTCAAACAGCCTTCCAGTGCTCTTTTCAATGGCTCTGAATCCTAAATAGTTAACTAATATGTGCAAAATGAGTGTAATTCACAAAGATCTGGGCTGAATTCAATCAATCCTAAATCGGATGAAGTTGTGACCATCTTATACATTATTCATTTTTTTTATTCTTATGTTATAGCTTCTTTATGACATACAGCACAAGCGACTGCAATCTGTATACTAAAGCCACTTATTAGTGTGTAACAACAGGGTAAATACACAGGAGCCTAATAGAAATTGCAAAATAAGCGATGCCATTGCTAATGATCTCTCTATTCCTGTTATTACACCTGTTCATTTAACTGCCATATGTAACTGGGGCTTCCAGGCATCAGTGCTTTGCAGGAAGAAAGGAATGCTGAAACAATCCTAACATAGTTCTTAACGATCAGATCCCCCCTGGCATCGGAGACACACGAAACAACATGTGTAAAGTGGCCACACGCCTACCTGCTGCTGCTGCTCCTTCTTAGTAGTAGTGCGTCAGGGCTCTGCTTCCAGGCGCAGGGGGTTAGCCTGCATTTGCTTGCCTTTGCAGTGCACAGCTGCAGGGCTGCTGCCAGACTGCATTCTTTCCAATATTCCTAGAGAGCGTTCAGCACATTCTCTGTGCAAAGCACATATTCCCACAGCAGACTAAACAATTACCTTGTGAATCCCTCCTGTGTGCTTACTTTCCCCTCACCTGCCTTTATAGACTTGTTATTTTATTTTTGCCCCCGCAAACTACTCTTGTTCCCTGCCAGTAGTCTGCCTACAACTCACTCTCCCTCCCACTCCTTCCTCTGTGTCACATGGTGAATGATGAAGCGGGGCGCCACACTGCTTCTCCCTTCGGTGTTGTTTTTCTTTTTTTTCTTTTTAACCGACCAGCCCACACAGAAAAACCGCCCACGGCTGCAACCTGACAAAACCTGACCACTGTACGCGCCCTCCACCGCCACCTCTGTCTTTACACCCACAGGCGGCCCACCTGTCAAGAGTTCCCTCACAAAACACTCTCTCTGCTTCTCTATTCCACCCACGCTCGCTCTTCACTCCCACCATCCTTCTTCCTCCCTCCGTGTGCGTGGAAAGCTGAAGTATCTGCTTTAGAAACGGCACCGTGAACTCGCAGGGTTGGAAATGGCTTACTACTCTCCCCACTCACGTCTCTTTAAGAGACCTTCTAGTGCGTCCCCAACTTTTCGAGTTAAATGTACGAGACGAGTCGCCCCTGCTCATTGTGACCGTATTTAAAGCCGTGAGCTTCTCTCCCACGCTGTATGTGCTGTGGGAGTGGGGGATGGGATATGGAACAGATACTTATATGAGACTATGTGCTGTGGAAGAGAGAGACAGCTTTCCTAAGGACACAGAAGTTCAAATGTGTTTCCTTTTTTTATTTGGCTGTAGAATTAGTGAAGAGTCTCTACCTTTCTTTATTTAAATAGTATTTGAGTTTTTTCTGATTAAGTAGCTTGAGGAAGATATGTTTAGCCAGAGATGGAAATATTCTAAGTATATTTAGAAATACTTACTGGATTCCAATTGAATGTAAAAACATGTTTTTAAGGGTAATTAGCCAAAGTGTATTTTGTTGTTTCAGGTTATACAGCTGAGCATCCCGAAAACCTACGTGGTCCATTCGCTAAATGTTTCAGTTGCCATTTGCGCAAGTTTAACCAAAATCACATATTTCCAAAAATATTTCGACAAGAACTTGCACCCATCCAATTACTTGATGGTTGTCTCAAGTGGGAAAAAAACAACTTGAGGATCATTAGCTGCTAGTGAGTTAAGTCACATAAATCAGATTAATATTAGTCCCAACTGTAAAAATTTTTATCATCCCACTACCACACCTAAAAATAAGAAAAGGACTCCTCAGGACACCCCTGATGGGAGTTGACAGGCTTTCACTCTGCCTGTGGAAGTGGCTTCACAGTCTCTTTAACCTGGCAGGGACCTTCCCTTTTCCTTAACCTCCATTCTCCAGTTCAAGTAGAATGGGGTGGTGGTAATACATAAGCAGACTGGTTGCCCATTTTTTCCCATGCCCTTTAGTATGATATGGGTTAAGTATATCACGTGCTTTAAGACTGTTGTTGGGCAAAGGTGTATGAAGTGAGCAGGGTACAGCTCAATCCCCATCTGTCAAGAAATTATCATCTAGGCACTAAGAAAGAACAAATTTTGCCCCGGAATTTAAGAGGGTATAACCTTTAAAAATAAAATCTTCTGGTATGGTTCTGATATTGTTTACCAGAGCCTTTGAATTCTTATTTTTAGGTAATGGTGCCGTGCCAAAATAACCAATAATCAAAGTGAGTGCTGAATTTATTGAAGGAGAAATTCATTTGGCTTTACCTTTTATTTTTAAAGTATTTATTAAAATAAAAAAAGTAATTGAAAAGTAATAATTTTTTTATTAAATTAAATAATGTATTACAAATAAATAAAAGATAGCATGTGTTACATATTAGAGGGCACCATCAAGTAGGTACCTTCTAAATCAGTGGTTCTCAACCTTCCTAATGCTGCAACCCTTTAATACAGTTCCTCATGTTGTGGTGACCCCCAACCATAAACTTATGTAATTATATATTGTGAAGTGTGTTTTCCGATGGTCTTAGGTGACCGCCTGCCTGGTGCCGTCTGCCTGTTTCATGCTGGTCTGCTGCCACCTTCCAGTCTGCTGCTGTCTGCCAGCATCCCTGTAAGCCTCCACTGCCGTGTGTCCAAGTGCCCTGGTCTATCCTGCTGTGTGTTCTACACCCTGCCTGTGGGATATTCTGCAGTGTGTCTAGTGCCCTCCCTAAAAATTATTCACCTCCCTTGACTCTGCTTGACATTTCTGTGATATTTCTATGCTTTTTTTGCTGAAGGCAGGCCCCTGGCAGTCCGATCACAGAGCGTGGGCCCCCAGTCCAGTCGTGTTTCCACTCCATAGGCTATCCAGTCGTGGGCTTACTCCGTTGACTATCTAGCCACAGCGTCCTGCCCAAGGACATTTCAAGCCATGTGTCCCTAGCTACAGTTTGTGTCCTACCTGTTATTTTCTAGAGATGGTTCCTAAATGAAGACTAAGGATTTAGCTGGCAGCAGTCCTGAATTGGACACCATGCCATCTGTCTGCCTGCAGCCTGCTCCTGCATCGCGACTCCAACCTGATCTGGCACCCTTTGCCGTTACACTGGCTTATTGGAATATATGCCTGCTCCCATTAAACAATCCGCTGCCATCAGACATGGAGTGGACTAATCACTGATCATCCATAACATTATGACCACCTGCCTAATATTGCGTAAGTCCCCCTTTTGTTGCCAAAACAGGCCTGACCCGTTGAGGGATGGACTCCAATAGACCTCTGAAGGTGTGCTGTGGTATCTGGCACCAAGATCCTTTAAGTCTTGTAAGTTGTGAGGTGGGGCCTCCATGGATCTGACTTTTTTGTCCAGCACATCCCACAGATGCTTGATTGGATTGAGATCTCCTGCTGAAAGAGGCCAATGCCATAAGGGGATACCATGTCCATAGTCTGCAACAATGCTTAGGTAGGTGGTACGGGTCAAAGTAACATCCACATGAATGGCAGGCATTGGCCACGGCGCTTCATGATGAGTGCCGGAATATGACGTCATATCCCGACACTCAGTGGTGAAGCTGCCCGCACCACGGCAGGACAGTGAGACTTAGGCCTTGTGCTCCCACCACAGGACTTCACCAGGGAAAGTGTCAGGACCCGGGCAAGCAGGTCTGGTAGCAGTCCATGTGCAGGGGATACGGGGGATTCTGTCTGTACCCCTTTATGCATGATGACAGAGAGATAGGTACAGACAGACTAGCAGAACTGGAAAGGCAGAGAGACGGTAGCAGAGGCAGGTACAGGTACAGGCTCGGGAGCAGAGGCAGGTACAGGTGCAGAGAGACGGGAGCAGAGGCAGAGAGAGGGGAGCAGAGGCGGTACAGGCTCTGGACAGAGGCAGGTACAGGGCAGAGAGACGGGAGTAGAGGCAGGTACAGGCTGGGGAGCAGAGGAGGAAAGGTGCAAGAGAGACGGGAGCAGAGGCAGGTACAGGCTCGGGAGCTGAGGCGGAGACGGGAGCTGAGGCAGCAGAGCGGGTACAGGCTCGGTAACTGGGTACAAGGCTCGGGTACTGGTACGCGGTGCGGAGTACAGGTACAACGCTCGGAGTGCGGGTACAGGCTACAGGCCCGGTGCGGGTACAGTACAGGCCTCGGGTGCAGGTACAGGCTTCGGGTTGCGGTATGTAAATGTATCAGTACAGGCTCGGGTGCAGGTACAGGTAAAGGCTCGGGTGTGGGTACAGGCTCGGGTGCGGGCCCACTGGCAGGTAAGCCCACAGGCAGGATCAGGCGAGGCCCACTGGCAGGGCGGACAGGAACGGAGGCCCACTGGCAGGGCGGACGGAAACGGAGGCCCACTGGCAGGGCGGACGGGAACGGAGTACTACAGGGTACGGAGTATGCTCGGGTACTGGATCATGCATGAGTACCGGCTCAGGCACGAGTACGGGAAAGGGTACAGGCACGGGTTCAGGCACAGGCTCAGGCAGCGGCACAGGCAGTGGCTCAGAGCAAAGCAATCCTACAACTTCAATGCCAAGGCCCTGACTGAAGGGCAAGGCAGGTCTTTTAAAGGCAGGGCTTTACTCAGGCAATGAGGCACAGCTGTACCTGATAATGAGCTCCAGAGCACTCCAGAGGGAGGAGGGTGGCCACTAGAGGTAGCAGATGGAACAACCACATGTATGATACAGCCAGAGTTCAGGCAGCAGAGAGCGGACCCTGACAGTAAGTGACCAGGGGGAGGAGATTGTGAGAAGGGGAAGAGATCATGAGAAAGGGGGCTAGTAAGAATCTTGAAGGAAAGAGTGAGAATGAGTAAGATAATGAATGAATGAAGAAATGTGAATGAATTGTGTGAATGAGTGAGAGAATTAATGAATGTGTGGATGAATTGTGTAAATGAGTGAGAGAATGAATAATTGTGTGAAGGAATTGTGTAAATGACAGTGAAAGAGTGAGTGACTGTATAAGTGTGTATCATAGATGTATAAGTTATTTGGGAAAAGGCAAGGGCAGGGTGTTTATGGGACAAAGATGGCACCGGCAGGGTGTTTATGGAACACAAATGGCACAGGGCGGGCTGTTGAGGGACAAAGATGTCATGCTGGGTTGTTTGGGGACACAAATGGCTCATGCTGGACCGGTTTGGGGACAAAGATGGCTCAGGCTGGGATGTAATTTGTGTGTAATCTGGGTGCTGGACAAATTCTATGTGAACAACAGGGCTGGCTTTGGGGTGTGCAACCTGTGATTTATGCCTGTAATTTAAGGGTTTGTTTAGCTATACCTTTAATGCTTCTTAAAGTTTATATGTGATTTCCAGTTGATCTATACACGCAAAGACGGATTTGTGTGTTATTCTGTTCTGGTATGCTACGCTTCAATACATTATTTATGTATACTGGGTTTGTATATCTTATTTAGTTGATCTATACCTGCAGTGCGGTTTCCATGTGTTGTTTATTTGATCTATACCTTCAGTGCTGAGTTTACATGTGATCTATACCAGCAAAGCTGGGTTTGCGTGTTATTCTGTTGGACTATACCTGCAATACTATACACTCAAGTGTTGTTTACATGTTGTCACAAACTCTGGGTTAATAAGTGCCGTTGATAGTAGTTATTGGTTGTGATTCCTGTCCCCCTCATGTATTTCCCAGTGTATGTTGTGATCAGAGCCGGCCTTAGGTGTTCTGGCGCCCTCTGCGGACTACTCCTCTGGCGCCCCCCCATCCCAAAAAAAGAAAGGAATAAAAACTTGTAACAAAACTTGTAACAAAACCCCAATCACTATATACTACGCCAAACATTGATGTGGTGTAGGTCTACCACTTCATTGTCTGGCTTAGTAGTAGGGATGCACCGAAACGAATTCTGGACTGAAACCGAAAGTGCAGCATTTACTTGGCCAAAACCGAATATGACCCCCCCACACCATAAAAAAATCTAACACTTTTATTTAAAGTAAGTAACACACCAAAATAGGACAAAACAATTAAATAACAATAATATATATATATAATATATAATTAACAGCTATTTCACATTCCTATCATGCCCAGCATTACCCAGATTTCCCAGGATGTATTGCAGCCCTTGGCATGATAGGAGTAAGATTGCCCTATCTACCCCTTCTCACTCCCTTGTCCCTATCTACCCCCTCCTATCTACCCTTTCCCTCTTTGAAGTTTACTTACCTTTCAGGAGTCCTGTGGTGGGGGTGCAAGGCCTCTGCCTCCCAGCTCTGCCACTGTATGGAACAGTATAGAGTGATGGGAGTTATGATGTACTTTTAGAACATAATCAGATCATGAAAAAGACATTGGAAATGGTACAGCATAACACCCATCACTCTCACACACTTACCAATCCACACATATACTAATCCACACGTATACCAAGCCACACGTATACCAATCCACACGTATACCAA
>VKOC01018694.1:0-14541 GCA_009364415.1 Spea multiplicata | reverse complement strand
CACTCTCACACACTTACATTCAGCATAACACCCATCACTCTCACACACTTACATTCAGCATAACACCCATCACTCTCACACACTTACTAACCCACTCTCTCCTACCTTTTCTTCTTTCACTTTCACTCTCACTTTTCCTCCTCCTCCTCCTCTTCTTCTTCTTCTTCTTCTTCTTCCTGTTCTTTCCGTGCACTGAGCGCGGCGGAAGACGGTGGGCGTGGCTTCAGTGTTGTGCGCCGGGATTTGACATCAAGTCCCAGCGCACAGCCACAGTTGCCGCGCACATCGTTACTGAAGGCGTGCCGGCATGGTAGCAGCCCTCAGATGAGCGGCAGCCGGGGCGGACCGCCCCCCCCTCCGCCAGGTACGCATAACGGCTGAGGCCTCGCGGTCGTGGAGAAGAGTGAGAGGCGGCGAACGGTTGCTGAGAACTTATTCCTCAGCGACCGTTCGGCGCCTCTCTCTCTCTCTCCTACGGGTCTATGAAAAAAAAAAAAGAATCCGTTTCAAATTGGGGGGGCACACCGGGGGGCACAGCATGATATAGGGGGGCCATGGCCCCCGCTGGCCCCCCCCTGCCGACGCCACTGCCCACTATTCCTACTACTACTACTACCCGTCCTGATAGCTGACCATTCTGCAAACGGGACCCATCTCTCGTCGGATTGTTACAGTGTGTGAGCATGGATGTGTAAGTAGTATAAGTTGGAGTGTGTACATGTGTGTTAGTATGAGTAAGTGTGTGTAATTTGTGCAAGCGTGTTTACATATGTGTGCCAGAGTGTATGTTGGAGGGGGTCCAAGGGGCAAAAAAGGCACAGACAAGTTCTTTTGGATCAACTTTAGAAGTCGGTTTGTGTGAAAGGTTGAACTTGATGGACTGAAGTCTTTTTTTCAACCTACTATACTATACTATACAAGTTGTTTGGGGGGCAATGATGGCACAAACCAGCTGTTGCCGGGCCTTGGGCCAATTTTCACACCAGGGCCTTGTGGTTTCTAGTTATACGTTCATTTTTAATTGGGGGCGCTCATGTAAGAGAAACAAACAAAACAACAACAATAATGTAGACTGTTCAGACAATACTATGTTAATTGTGTGTTTCTCATTTTCCTCTTATAGCAGGACAAGACTTCACTGAAGAGAGAGGGAAGGCACAACCAATAGTGTGATACTGTTTACAAAAGCTTGTGAATAGGACAGTAAATAGTTGCACTCACGGGATCCAATGCACAAAAAAGTATGTGCTAGGTGCCCTCGGGGACGGGGGTGGGGGAACCCCACTGTGTCCAGGATCTCTCCTCCAAATGTTGTGGATGTTCAGGTCCGATCCCCCAAAGGCTGTGATACAGCGCAGAAACTTCTTTCAGCCAGGGACCTGCATTTCAGCACTATTGTGAGTGCAATTGACACAATATAATTAACATTGTATTGTCTGAACAGTCTACACTATTGTTGTTGTTTTGTTTGTTTCTCTTACATGAGTGCCCCCAATTGAAATTGAACCTATACAATGGGGCAAAAAAGTATTTAGTCAGCCACCAAATGTGAAAGTTCTCCTACTTAAAAGATGAGAGAGGCCTGTAATTTTCATCATAGGTACACTTCAACTATGAGTGTCCATAAATCACATTGTCTGATTTTTAAAGAATTTATTTGCAAATTATGTATTTGGTCAATAACAAACGTTCATATCAATACTTTGTTATATACCCTTTGTTGGCGATGACAGAGGTCAAACGTTTTCTGTAAGTCTTCACAAGGTTTTCACACACTGTTGCTGGTATTTTGGACCATTCCTCCATGCAGATCTCCTCTAGAGCAGTGATGTTTTGGGGCTGTCACTGGGCAACACAGACTTTCAACTCCCTCCAAAGGTTTTCTATGGGGTTGAGATCTGGAGACTGGCTAGGCCACTCCAAGACCTTGAAAGGCCCGTTGCCCGGGCGGTGTGTTTGGGATCATTGTCATGCTGAAAGACCCAGCCACGTTTCATCTTCAATGTCCTTGCTGATGGAAGGAGGTTTTCACTCAAAATCTCACGATACATGGCCTCATTCATTCTTTCCTTTACACGGATCGGTCGTCCTGGTCCCTTTGCAGAAAAACAGCCCCAAAGCATGATGTTTCCACCCCCATGCTTCACCGTAGGTATGGTGTTCTTTGGATGCAACTCAGCATTCTTTCTCCTCCAAACACGACAAGTTGAGTTTCTACCAAAAAGTTCTACCTTGGTTTCATCTGACCATATGACATTCGCCCAATCCTCTTCTGGATCATCCAAATGCGCTCTAGCAAACTTCAGACGGGTCCGGACATGTACTGGTTTAAGCAGGGGGACACGTCTGGCACTGCATGATTTGAGTCCCTGGCGCCGTAGTGTGTTACTGATGGTAGCTTTTGTTACTTTGGTCCCAGCTCTCTGCAGGTCATTCACTAGATCCCCCCGTGTGGTTCTGGGATTGTTGCTCACCGTTCTTGTGATCATTTTGACACCACGGGGTGAGATCTTGCGTGGAGCCCCAGATAGAGGGAGATTATCAGTGGTCCTGTATGTCTTCCATTTTCAAATAATTGCTCCCACAGTTGATTTCTTCACACCAAGCTGCTTGCCTATTGCAGATTCAGTCTTCCTAGCCTGGTGCAGGTCTACAATTTTGTTCCTGGTGTCCTTTGACAGCTCTTTGGTCTTGGCCATAGTGGGGTTTGGAGTGTGACTGTTTGAGGTTGTGGACAGGTGTCTTTTATACTGATAACAAGTTCAAACAGGTGCCATTAATACAGGTAACGAGTGGAGGACAGAGGAGACTCTTAAAGAAGATGTTACAGGTCTGTGAGAGCCAGATATCTTGCTTGTTTGTAGGTGACCAAATACTTATTTTACCGAGGAATTTACCAATGAATTCATTAGAAATCCTACAATGTGATTTCCTGTATTCTTTCCCCCCATTCTGTCTCTCATAGTTGAAGTGTACCTATGGTGAAAATTACAGGCCTCTCTCATCTTTTAAAGTGGGAGAACTTGCACAATTGGTGGCTGACTAAATACTTTTTTGCCCCACTGTACTTTACAACACCTGGAGAGAGGTGTTTTTGAGGCGGCAGCTGTAAGAAAACAAAAGGGAAATATTTTCAATGGATTTATTTATTTAGCACACACTATTTTTGAGGTATACCGGTTCTCTTCACAATTTTTTATTTCTAGTTATACCCCTGGATATGGGTGTGGCTGAAACGTCTAAACTCAATAATTAGGACCTTTGGGGATGTGTGGATGTGTATGTGTGTATATATATATATATCGTATTTGGTTTTTTTCAGAGAAACTGCTATGAAAAATATCCCTCGTCTTATATTCGAGGTCGTCTTCTAATCAGACCTCAAATAGAGGTCTGAATATAAGACTAAGATCCAGATCCCCCGCAGCGCTGCACGGGACCCGAATCCTCCTTTCTGGCAGCCTCTGTTGCTGCCTGTACTTCCTCTGGGGGGGTTCTATAACGGAGCGCTGGCATCACGTGACCTTCCAGTGCTCCACCATAGAAGCCCCGGCGGAAGTGCCAACAATAGCGGAGGTTGTCTGTGAACGTTTGCAGGATGCACACAGACAGCCTCTGCTGCTGCCGGCAGCTCCGCCAGGGCTTCTATGGTGGAGCACCGGATGGTCATGTGATGCCGGTGCTCCGTCATAGAAACCCTGTGGAAGTACTGGCTACCAGCAGCGGAGGTCTGCATCGCACCGACCTCCACCGGCTGCCCCACTAAACACTAGAAAGTCTGAACATGGGTCACACTTAAAGGGATGCACTGGTAAGTGGCAGGAAGGGGGTTAAGAGTGGCAGGAAGGGGGTTAAGAGTGGCGTGGAGGGATTAAGAGTGGCATGGGGCGGGGTTCAATGGTTTTCTGGAGGCAGAGTGGCATATATGGGGTTAAAATGCATATCAGGGAGGCAGAATGGCATATATTGGTGTATAGGGGCAGAGTTGCTTATTAGGGAGGCAGAGTGGCATATGGGGGTACAATGCATTTCTGGGGGGGCAGATAAGGGGGTATAAGGCATATCTGGGGGACAGATGTGCATAACTAAGGCAGAGTGGCAAATTAGTATTTACTAGTTAAACTTTTTTCCCTATAGGGTATTCTTATATTCAGGCTTTTTCTTTTTTTCCTAAATTAATATTCAAATTTTGCGGGGGTCGTCTTAAATCAGGGTCATCTTTTAATTGAGCAAATAGGGTATATTCCCTAGGTATACATGGGTATCTGTTAATTGTGTTTTATGTTAGTCGTTTTCCTGAAGTTTTCCCTGATTTATTGCTTCTCTAAGTACCTGATCTTAGAACTAATGGGATTAAAAAAACAAATAAAGGATTGAAGACAAACAGAAAAGAGAAAGGACATAAAAAGAGAGTTTGGGGAACGAAGGATTAGAATAAGGGGTGTACCCCTTCGCTATCTAGTCATTATTATGAAAAAATAATTATTAGATAGAATCCAAATCATAATGTAAATTCTATTTAAATCCTGTTTATACTTGGAATTGCCAGTAACACTATAAATTGCATAGATGGTGGTAATAAAAAAACACATTCAAATCAGAACAGCTTAGGGTCCTGCCTCCCTTGCCAACATAAATAAACCTACCATACTTCCTGGTACTAAGACTGGTTTTGCATCATCAAAAATAAATAGGGTTCGAAACTGCACTAATGCATGGAGACAAAACTACCGTATTTGCTCGATTATAAGACGAGGTATAAGTAGAGGTCTGATTAGGAGACTAAGATCCAGATCCCCCGCACCGCTGCAGGGGACCTGGATCCTCCTGTCCCCCCCCCATACACACACTTACCGGTGCTTCCTGCTGTGTTGCCAGGGCAGCGGGTTGACGTCTACGCGATCCGCGTAGACAACGTCCGCTGCAGCCGGAAGGAGGTGTGGCTAGCAGCGGGGGTTGTCTGCGTCCGTCACGTAGACCTTCCCCGGCTGTCAGAGATCAGAGTTTCCCGCACCGGTGCGGGGAACTCTGATTCTGACAGCCGGGCGAAAGTTTGCGCGACGAGCATACAAAAACCCCCGCTGCAACTCCACCTCGTCGCTCTATCTAATATTATCTCATCTCTGCTGCCCCGGCTGAAAGCACCCGGTAAGAGAAGGGGTAGAGCGGAGAGAGGAGTGAGAGGGGAGAAGAGGGAGATATATATCTGTGTGTTAAATGGGGGCATAGGGCATTTCTGGAATGCCTTATACCCCTATATGCCACTCTGGCATTTAGGGGGTTAAAAGGCATATTATGGGGCAGAGTGGCATATAGGGAGGTATAAGGCATGTCAGGAGGCAGAGTGGCATTAAGGGGGCATTTAATAGTGCACTCTGCCTCCTGAAATGCCTTATACCTCCCTATATGCCAGTCTGCCCCATAATATGCCTTTTAGCCCCCTAAATGCCAGAGTGGCATATAGGGGTATAAGGCATTTCTGGAAGCAGAGTGGCACATAGGGGGTCAAAAGGCATACCATGAGGCACAGTGGCATATAGAGGGGCAGATGTGCATAACTGGGGGACAGGTTGGAAAATACAAGGAAATAAAAACAAAAAAAATATTTTTCTCAATCATAGCTTTTATTAAAAAAAATTGTTTACATGAATTAACATTTACTGGTAAAACTTTTTTCCTTTAGGATCATCTTATATTTAGGCTTTTTCTTTTTTTCCTAAGTTAATATTCAGATTTTGGGGGGTCGTCTTATAATCGAGCAAATACGGTAATCCTTTTTAGTTCCAGATGGCAATGCCAAAGCATTGAAGCACAATGCAGTAGCCACCCCTAAGGCAGTCTAGTGTAGTATAGTATAGTGCATTGCACCTCCTACTTGGCACTGACACTGCAAGACAAGGAGGTGGTCACATTATAATTTATTGAGTATCATCTTCTCGTCATCTTTCTGTTCCCCATACTCCAAAGATATACTACTATATTTTCATGTCCTTATATCCATGAGTAACCTAAGGGCATAAACTATTGTTTTAGCCACACTATTTCTGTGGAGCTAGTTAAATACTGGACACTGTTAAATACTGGACAGAAAAATCTAGTCTCATAGACTACTGTATACTCAGACTAGCCATCTGACACAGTGGGATGCAGGCCAGCAACTCCAAACACTCCCCGAATCTGGTTTGTGGCCAGCAGCTGGATAAACCCGGACGTACGCTACATGAGCGTAAAGGGTGAGTCACCGCACATATCCAGTTGTTGGCTACAACTACATCATAAGGCAGCTGCTGGCCTTAAAATACTAGGGCCTCCCTGTCATCGCTAGTTCGGCTCAGCGCATACCGTTGCTTCTGAAAAGTAAATTATAGTCCCATGTATGCAGCATTTAAGTGGTTATGTCTTTAATGTAAAGCTTAATTATTCCCATTAATTTTAATCTAAACAATTTCCATCTCTCATAGCCATAGCATTTCAGCCATACTATTTCAGTAAAAATAGAATCTTTGTCATGGAAACATAGTCCACAAAGCAAGATGTTGTCTTTTTTTAATCAAACATATTCTGATTGGGTATCTGAGAAACTCTAAATTTGTTTACTTTTGCATACTAATAGTATTATTTACCATTTATTATTATTTTTTTTTATGTTTATAAGTGATAAAGTGTCAGGGTGGAGAAAGAAAAAGGAAACAAGGTCTGGTATCCTCACCGAGACAGATAGGGGGAAATGAAGGAAGAGCTAGTAACACAGAGGGAAAGACTGCACAAAGAATGAGAATGAGATATGAGGGCTTGTGTATTCTGAATGGTGAAAAGATTGTAACACGTCAAAAGCTGAGGACAGAGGAAAAACTCATTGCATGATGGCAAAGGGCAGTATTATATATATATACAACAGGCAGATGCATTACATTAATATGATTGCAAAGGATCAGATTTATAGTAGAAAACATGATCCTGATATTGAGAGACAGAGAGATTATAAAATTAATCTTCACTTCAGCCATTTATATGCACTTTTAATGCTAGAAAGCCAAACCCTTTTTTTTGTATTAGCAGAGACAAAGTATACCATGTTTATATATTGAAGTGGCAGCTGACCTTGGTACTGAAAATAGTCTACTGCAAATATTTATCTTTCAATTTTATGTACCACTGTTCATAAGTCTCCTTATCTGGTCTCTTTTCCTTTACAATTAGCCTAACATGCAATTTCATGTGCTCTCGTTTTCTGCTAGTGGATGGATGCATACATCGGGCAGCAGGTCCTCTCCTAAAGTTAGAATGTAGCTCTCTTGGTGGGTGTGAAACTGGACTGGCCAAAATGACATGCGGTTATCTCCTTCCTGCCAAATGTGAGTGCCATTTTCTCCTTTTTTCATATATAAATCCTACAAGTGCAAGCTATGAGCATTCTAGCACCATGTGTAATGGTGCCAGGTCTAAACTGCGAGACTCTTTAATACAATCTCAGCCCTAGCCTGTCCAGTTTCTGTATAATCTGTACTGACACTATGTATTGCTGCCTTGCAATTCAAATATGAATTAGTCCAAGATGTATAATGTTTATGTATGCCCATATGTCTCCTGTGACATTTTGTGCTAGATGTATGCTTTCAGTCCCTTAACTTATCATCTACGTGTTTCTGTGGCAATAGGTGTGATTCACACAGTGGGTCCTGTGGCACAAGGTCAGCCAGGGCCTAGTCAGGAGGAAGAGCTGAAGAATTGCTACAAGAACAGCCTGAAAGCGGCAGTGGAGGGCAAACTGTGTTCTGTGGTGAGTGGCAAAAACAAGAGGGGTAGTCTTTTTGTTCCTTAACGTCCCAAGGCTGCCCCTGTTCATTATTACAGTAACAGAAGCATTGTTAAATTCTCCCTCTCACTCTCTGCCTTATCATCCCTGTCCTCCTGTCTTTGTATATCTTCAAGTCTTTCAGTCACATGCCTGTTTCAGTCTCGTTCCTTTTCCTCCCACTGTCTGCTCGCATTTATTTGGTCTCTCATTGCTTGTGTTTTTCTATTCCTTCCTCTCTCTGGATGACTTGGCTCTTAGCATTTTGTGGAGCACTAGCACACCTGGTGGGGAGAAGCGAACAGTGATCACTGATTATTAAGATTTGCGTTACTGGAATATATATTCTTTGTATAATAAGTTTGTAGAGTCATGCAGTGTTCAGCAAACATAATGATATATTAATAACATTTACTCTATTCTAGTACAGTAATTGCTTGCTGGCTGCCAGTAGCACGACGCTGTTCTAGAGAGTTCTCAGACAGTGTGATAAAATACAGCTATAGGATGACAAAGGAATTATGGATCTTTTTGTGGCTGGTTTGTATTATATAATAGTGTTTCCATAAACGTCTGTGAGGCAAATCTGTTTTGTAGGTGCTGTGATGTCTGTGACATGCGTCACAGCCAGTTTATAACACAGTGTTTGCCTATCATCCAGAAAGTGACAAACCCTGTGTGACACTGGCATAAAAATCTAAATATGTACTTATATTGATAGGTATCTTGATTTGTATTTATTTTTGGTACCCATTACCTTTTGATGTACAGTATGCAAAGGATTGCTCACCTTCTCAATAATAAATAACACGGGTATTGTACAATCAATAACAATAATACTATTTATTAATTATATAAGCATAACTTAATGTTACAATTATTTTTTCCCCTAGGCATTCCCTTGTATTTCCACTGGTGTATTTGGTGAGTACTCAGTCCGCTTTAGTCTCTACTCCATGAAGACCTCACAAGGTCACAAATATTTGCTAGGGTTGGCCCTTAATAATAATAATAAATTTCATATAGTGAGATAAAAATGCAGCTCACCTGTAATTCATAGTTTTGTGTAAAAATAATAGTGTTTACTGTAGTATTTTAACCCGTTCAAAATGTGAAATATACCCTTGCAGGATACCCCGCAGATGCAGCAGCTGATGTGGCCCTGGGAGTAATTAGGAGTGTTTTGGAGGAGGGCAAGGACAAGGTGAGAGCGCAAAGAGTGAGGGAGAGTTAGTTATGAAAAGAAAAAGGTCTCCAATGACTAAACAAAAACAAATGTGCCATATCTGAATTCTCTATATTTATAAAACACATTATGTATGTGTACAGAAAGTCTTCAATGTATATTGTCTTAGAGATATCAACGCGGATTGGACTTGCATTACATTGTCCTTCTCATTATTATTGTAATAGCTACGGTTCACATATGATAGCTGAGTGTCTCCGATAAATTAGCATTTGTCCCTTTACAAATACATGGAGGATTTAGTAGAATCCCTTCATGCACACAAGCATGAAATCACATGGTTTTACTTTATCAGGCTTGCTTTCCAAAGTCATATAATAATAATTTTTTGCTGGTGATTCAGCATGGAGCGTTTAACTACCCCTTTAAACAAATGTAGCAATCATGTTCAATTAAATAACTTTGGTAATATAAATAATTTTTGGTATGTGACATCATATCCTGGTGCACCACAGTGAGGGCAGCAACGTACTTACCTTCAGCGCTGACATAGAGCAGCACCCCCAGCCGCCCTCTCCTCGTCAGCATCTGTACCACATTAAAACATGTCCTTTTCTGGCTCTCTGTGTCTTAAAGAAAGGCAACACCTTCTAATGCAGTCTCCATGGCGCAAATGGGCCGATCGGAGAAATCAAAGAATTGTCTCTGTATGTTCCTTTGTGTTTGTTTTATCTTTCTGCAGTGCAAAATAAAAATCTTGGTCGCTTAAAAATTGTTAGAGATTTAATTTAATTTGATTGTCTAGAAATACACACAAAAATATATCAATTTAAGTCACGTTAATACTTTGTATGCCTCATTAAATTGCTTAGGTAAAATTGTTGCTTTCTGTGTAACTGTTTTATAAGCAGTCAGAGTCTGGTAACTGGCAACATATAGTTGAACTGCAAACCATGCACTAGAGTTAACACTGATAAAGCCCCTTTTTTCATTTGAGTGTTACATTTACCAGAGTAGGTGAAAAGCCTCTATAAAAATTATTTTGCTTATGGGAACAGGGGCAGCGACTTGTTAAAATAAGTGGCGGGTTTTTATGTCCTCCAAGAAATAAAGGTACCCATGAAAATCACTTACAACAGTAAAATAAGTACAAGGGTCCTAACTTCATACAGATCAGTTTGGATACATGTTTGGTTTAATTAGATAGCCAGCATGCTTTTAGTAAACCATTTACTATACGATTTACAAAATAACACAATATAATGTACTACGAAAACACAGAAAATACCATATTGTTATTAAGATTGATAACTGAATTAACTTTTAGAAGGAAACAATGTGCTTCTGTCCTCTTTAGCCACAGATGTTTAACACTACAGTGCAAACATGTTTTCATAGAAATAAAGGGGTTATTACATTATAGAAGATGGTTCTAGAGCAAAACTTGAGAAGTGTTCTTAGTACCAGGCATCCATTAGAATGATCAAATTAGCAGGAACACTCCATTATAGATAATAAGACTACTTTCAGATGGTCAATTTTTATACAGAGAGTCTGATGGCAAATGAGAACTATTTCATAAAACAAGTCTGGTATTTTTTTCTACCTACTGTAGGACCCAAATCCTCATTTAGTCCTTTAATTATTTCCAAGCCATATGTTTATCCCTTGGATTTTTACATTTTCTGACCAAGGTTATCGCATTCGGTGAAGAGTATTTAAGTCTAAAAAGATGAAGATGAAGGCTACTGAAATGGTAAATGGTTTGCAGAATTCACAATGATGAAGGGAACTCAATAAGCATAACCTGGAGGAAAGAAGAGAGAAAGGAGATGTGATAGAAACATGTAGATCTTTATCAAGGCGGCAGATTAGATGGACAGAATTCTTCTTATCTGCCGTCAGTTTGTTTTTATGTTTCTGTGTACATCTGACTAAATAGGTGGCAAACACATACAGTATCTCACAAAAGGGGGTAATTTATTATATCTTTTCATGTGACAACACTAAAGAAATGACACTCTGCTACAATGTAAAGTAGTGAGTGTACAGCCTGTATAACAGTGTAAATTTGCTGTCCCCTCAAAATAACTCAACACACAACCATTAATGTCTAAACCTTGGCAACAAAAGTGGAAATGTCCAAATTGGGCCCAAAGTGTCAATATTTTGTGTGACCATCATCATTTTCCAGCATTGCCTTAACCCTCTTAGGCATGAAGTTCACCAGAGCTTCAAAGGTTGCCACTGGAGTCCTCTTCCACTCCTCCATGATTACATCACGGAGCTGGTGGATATTAGAGACCTTGCGCTCCCCCACCTTCCATTTGAGGATGCCCCACAGATAGCGTTTAGGTCTGGAGACATGCTTGGCCAGTCCATCACCTTAATCCTCAGCTTCTTTAGCAAGGCAGTGGTCGTCTTGGAAGTGTGTTGGGGGTCATTATCATGTTGGAATACTGCCCCTCGGTCCAGTCTCCGAAGGAAGGGGATCATGCTCTGCTTCAGTATGTCACAGTACATGTTGGCATTCATGGTTCCCTCAATGAACTGTAGCTCCCCAGTACCAGCAGCACTCATGCAGGCCCAGACCATGACACTCCCACAAAAAGGCTTGACTGTAGGCAACACACACTTGTCTTTGCATTCCTCACTTGGTTGCCGCCACACATGCTTGACACCATCTGAACCAAATGAGTTTATCTTGGTCTCATTGGACCACAGGACATGGTTCCAGTAATCCATGTCCTTAGTCTGCTTATCTTCAGCAAACTGTTTGCAGGCTTTCTTGTGCATCATCTTTAGAAGAGGCTTCCTTCTGGCCATGCAGACCAATTTGATGCAGTGTGTGGCGTATGGTCTGAGCCCTGACCGGCCCCCACCCCTTCAACCTCTGCAGCAATGCATTCATACGTCTATTTCCCAAAGACAACCTCTGGATATGACACTGAGCACGTGCACTCAACTTCTTTGGTCGACCATGGAGAGGCCTGTTCTGAGTGGAACCTGTCCTGTGAAACCGCTGTATGGTCTTGCCCACCGTGCTGCAGCTCAGTTTTAGGGTCTTGGCAAATTTACACTTATAAACGGGCTGTAAAGTAGTGACTTTACATTTGAGTGTCATTTCTTCAGTGTTGTCACATGAAACGATATAATGAAATATTTACAGAAATGTGAGGGGTGTACTCACTTTTGTGAGATACTGTATGTTCATACTCTAGGATACAACTAACTGCAAGTTTGCATTTGCTTTCATAATAATAAGTTTTTTTCTATGGGTATAGTTGGGTATAGGAGAGACCTCCTTTGTTCAGCCTGGATGTAACGTCTCCATTGAAACTAAGCACAATTATACTGATGAAATGTAGCTCTGTTTGTGCCAAAGGATTGTATGTGTATAAATAAATAGGTCTTTTAAATGCATACATTCACGTACATGTCTGTGTTGATTTACAGTTTGACCGCATCATCATCTGTGTTTTCCTGGAGAAAGATGAACAGATTTATCTCCAGAAACTTCCTGAATACTTCCCTTTGGGTGAGTGTTTCTATTAAGCTTTTGTGCAAAGTGTTTTTGCTACAGCAGATCCTCACTTGGTGTTATATATCCTGGTTTGCACAGAATCTTAGTTGTTTTTTTTTGTTTGTTTTCTCGGGAATGAAGGTCCCCTTGTGCTAGAGACCATTCTTATCTCCCCAGCTCTCCACAACACATTTTAGTAGAGCTTAACTGTACCTTGTGTAGCCAACAATAAAGTACCGAGAACACATAGCAGATGATGCTGATAACAACCTCTATTCTATTGAACTTTTTTGTGTCAGAATTGAACTATACACTTAGCTGAAGTGGAGATATAATCACATGTCACCTATGTGTAAAAGGAGAGTAGTTGCTTTTATAGAGATAACCTGATCCATGAGTGCCAGGGGAGATGCAAAATAAATATTGTGGCTGAAAAAGTTGACTTGGAAAAATATTGTGAAAACCTTTACTCTGTATTATTTTAAAATACAAAGCTTTGGGGATAAGCTGATTAACATAAGCAATGGACTTAATTATGCACAAACAATCAATACATATGTTAATTGTTTTGTTTTTAAAGGGATTTAATGATGTATCACACGCATATGTATGTAGGGCAATAGAAGAAGGGCAATTAATCTCATGACATTTTCTGCTTTTTTTCAGCCTAATGTAGAGGTGACCCTCTGTGTGAGGAGTAAGATATTTCTGTTTGCAGGAATCTGGATGCTTACATGTTAACAACCATGCATTTTGACATATATCATGTTTTCTTTATAAAACTGTGTGCATCAGTATGCATGTTGTGTATGGTAACAAAATACACTGGTCTGTGAATTCATGTGATATATTTAGGATATCCAGAAGAAAATAACTTTATGGTGGCTTAGTGCCCTATCTTACATGTATGATGGGTGCAGGTCTGCTGGTCTCCATGCCTATTCATACTCACTATGATTTCTCCATATTTTAAATCATGTTTAGCTGTACAAATAAGGGGCCCTCATGTGACAACCTTCCCAGGGGTGAGTGGGGCCTAAACTTGGCTCTAACCATCTATGGATACAGATATATGCTTAAACAATAGCCATTATGATTTAGCCCTGTGCTCCTCATGTAAATGAAGATTTGAGTTGTATTTCAAGCAGGAGTATTCCTTCTTTCCTGTTTTGCTTTATTACACTTCCTAACATGTCTCCCAAGTAATCGGGAGGATCCCATAGCATTTGTTATATCACCAAACACATATGTATTTCATGACTGCTTAGCAGGGCATGGTCACCGCTTGACTGTCCAAAATAAAGATCTGCAGAAGTAGTTAAGTGAATCCATGAATAGAATCATAAAATGTGCACCTGTGAGAAGCACTATAGATCACTCAACAAGTATAGGGAATGGTGTTTTTTGAGTTAACTGGAATTTGAAGCTACATAACCACTTTGTCATGTATAAGTTATACTGTTAAGCTTTTCTTCCAATAAGGCTAAAAGGTTTTCACTCCTAAATACTATGCTTTACTTAAGTAGCCAATACCAGATATACATCGAGATATACACATTTGTATATGGCTTTAAGAGCCTAGAATTTAGTGGAGAAAAGCTATTTGTATAGAAACTACATTACTGTTGGCCCCTGTTGGGTGATATGTAGGTAGTTAGGGTAGAGCATCATAACCTAAAGAATGGGTTAACCATGTCTAGAAAAATACATTAAATAACTAGTCTGTAGCTGAAGGTTTTTTATACATAATTATCGTTATGCATAATTGTCAAAAGAGAAAGAAAATATGCATTTAAAAATACTTTATTTTCTGATGTTTTCTGAGGAGCCAGTGGGATAGGAGTCTCATTTTCTAAATCCAGTAACTCAAGGTTGCATGTACTGATTTGCATGCAGTAAAATTGAATCAATATGCATTTTACATGAAAATAGGGCTGAAGTAGGCAGGTAGAGGAATGCCACCCAAGGGTTAGTAAAACAGAGTAGAACATTATCAGAGCCGGCCTTAGGTGTTCTGGCGCCCTGTGCGGACTACTC
>VKOC01018691.1:0-66589 GCA_009364415.1 Spea multiplicata | reverse complement strand
AACCAAAGGGAGCGGCTGCACAGAAATATTGTTAATATACACAGGCTTTTAGTTGTCCGGGTGCTCCAAAAATAGCCAGATATATGTTACCAAAGAAAAAATGGGCACTCACGGGTCTTTGCCTTGAGAAAGGACTGGAGGTGGTCCGAAACGTTGGCCGTGCTGATTGAAATAAACTAGTGTTTAATGCACTTTACTGCAAAGACCCGTGAGTGCCCATTTTTTCTTTGGTTACATATATATATTATTAATATTGTTATTTAATTGTTTTGTCCTATTTTGGTGTGTTTCTTACTTTAAATAAAAGTGTTAGATTTCTTTTATGGTGTGGGGGGGTCATATTTGGTTTCGGCCAGGTAAATGCTGCATTTTCGGTTTCAGTCCAGAATTCGTTTCAGGGCATCCCTAAGCCAGACAATGAAGTGGTAGGCCTACACCACATCAATGTTTGGCTTAGTATATAGTGATAGGAGTTATGCTGCACTATTGTCAATGCCTGGCTCAGTGTATAGTGATAGGGATTACGCTGTAACACTGTCAATGTGTGCCTCAGTATATAGTGATAAGTGTTATGCTGTACCACCGTCAATGTATATAATGATAACAGTAATGCTGTACCACCTTCAGTGTCTGCGCCGGTATATAACGGTAGAAGCTATGCAGTTTTAAAGTGTATGTGGGGGGGTGCCACATACAGGATCCGCCCCAGGTGCCAAATACTCTAGGTACGCCCCTGGATGTTATAGCCAAATAAAACGCTTTGCTGCAACCAGACATCAAGAAATTCGATTTGTGAAACACTGTATGTCGGTACAGGGGCCACAACTAGCCCAGCAGCAAGTTTTTTTTTGTACAAACAAAGCAAAACCAAACATAGAAGCGGATCACGTGAAAGTACTCATGTAAGCAAATCTAGAGGTGTAACACTAGAAAGCAGAGAGGAGCGTCTTTAACGAAGAGCCGTTTTGGTTGACTGATTGTGTTGGTTGTGTGACCGAGAGCGACGCAGTCGCACTGATGTGTGTTCGTTTATCAGCGTGAGTTACAATCATTACTTAAAGGGAGTAACTGTTACAGAAGCCGTTATCGCTTGGCAGTTTCCTTATTACATCCCAGCACCTTCCAATCACACAAGAAGCCTTTAGGAAGAGCCATAAGCACAGATGCGCACCGAGTTTCCAGCACAGACAAACGTATTCATTCCAAACACTATCTATATCTATATGTATATATCTATATCAATATCTATCTATCTATATATATATCTATCTATATCTCGATATATATATTTTCATTTAGAGACAAGCTTTACAGTTTGCCATATAATAAAGTGGGGGTAGAATATGTGCAGTCATATAGTAAGTACAGTATATGTCTATAGGCATTTTGATTGGTATGATAGGAATACATTAGCTCTTATAGGTTTATTTCATGAACAGCTCTGTAAAATGTAACATTTGGGATAAAATCTTGAGTTATCAATAACCATCTGCAAACCTTGTAAACCACGGTGGCCATGAACTGCGGGTAGGGCTGCTGGTTGGACAAGAACTCTCCGATGACCTTGTTCATTACATCTTGCGGAGGGAAAAAGTCATCTAAAAATTGCGGAAGGATCCTCGCCACGACTCTTGCTTCAAACGGAAAGCCTTTCCTGATTCTGTTATAAAGCAGAGGGAGAGATATGTTCTCATAATGCGTGTGATGCTCAGAGCTTCCCCTATACGTGAAGCCAAACACGGAGATGAATGAAGCCATTATTGCTCTTATCTAACTGCTCCCAGCCGGGACGATCACACAAAGCTAATGCAAGGATTCAATTAACACAGGAGAAACGCTAAATAATCATCTCGATGCGCTCAGGGGAGAAAACGCTTTCAAAGGTGATTCTGCATCAGTGGTTATTCATGTGAGCATTAAAAAATGTCTTGAGAAAATGTACGTTAGCACCGAGCTCTGTAATGTACATGCGCACAGACACACGCGTGCGCACACACTTTCCCTTTTCAGGAAGACTGGGAATTTATATTAACTGAGAAAACAGTGATTTTATGTTTAGTATACATTAAAAAGTAATAAATATTAAGGTGTATTCACCATGTTGTGAGTTTGAAAACAAGATTGAGACACTATGTGGGCAAAAGTATTGGGACACTTGTTTTCCCTCTTTGCAGCCATAACAGCTTCCACCCTTCTGGGAAGGCTTTCCACAAAATTTTGGAGTTTCAGTGGGAATTTTTGCCCATTCATCCAGTAGAGATTCGAGAGGTCAGGCAATGATGGCACTCAAGTCCATCCCAAAGTTGTTCGATGGGGTCGAGGTCAGGGCTCTGTGTGGCCGGTCAAATTCTTCCACATCATACCCATCCAGCCATGTCTTTATGGATCTTGATTTATGCGCTGGGGCACAGTCATGCTGGGATAGAAAGGGGTCTTCCCCAAACTGTTCCCAAAAAGTTGGAAGCATAGCGTTGTCCAAAATGTCTTGGTATGATGAAACATTAACATTTTTTTCTTCACTGGAAGTAAGGGCCCCAAAAAACGATTTCAATATTTAAGAAGTGTGTCCCAATACTTTTGTCCATATAGTAAGATTCATTATATATTATATATTATATATATATCCCCCATACCTGTCAAACAGCACTGACACTCGCTCCATGGCCACAATGACAGATTCGCTGTCTGGAGCTGAAGGACTCGGCTCGGCGGTACGGCCAGGACTGATCTTCTCTTTACCTAGAAACAAAAACATTGATTAAGACAAGTTAGCGCACAGCCTCAGATTTCTCACATAAATATATTTTATCAATTGCATATTATTTACAATAAAATAGTCGCTGACTTGGTTTCATGATGTCTACGACACCCAATGATTTTGGAGGATGATGGATTCACCGATATTTTTTCCATTGGTTCTAGTACTGATACCAACCAACGCAGACATCAGCATCAGGTTCAGGAAAAGGGTGATATTTATATAGAAATAAATTAAATAAATGGGGTGACATTATTTCCCTAACAAGCAAAAACCACACATTTATATTCTCGCCTTGGCTTTTTACCTGCATAAAAAAAATAGCATTAGAATATGATGGAACGATTTTAACCAAGGAGTGGCCTAAAAAAATATACCGATTTTTAAGATTTAATATGTATGCCCGGATCCTATTAATATGGAAGTCTCTGCCATTAAATATTAAGAATGTGTGGAACGTTTCACCAACAGGTGCTAAATACTTGTTCCAGTCCTTTATAAAGATGAGGTGTTTTGTCCTTTTTTGATTTGTCGCTTTTTACTTTTTTTTTTTTGTACTGAGGGTTATTAAAACTTTCAGCAAAATGTCATATTGGACTTGGGAGAAAAAAATAAATAAATAAAAAAATTGTGAGCATTAACTGCCAGAGTTTGATTACCCAAACTCTGGTGTCGTTTTTACATCTCTCTCTTTTCGGAGTCAGGTAAGTCTCTACCTGTGTACATGCAAGTAAGCATCAACCCCAGGGCAGTCATGGCTCTGTGCGGGCTGTGTATATTGACGCGGTCGACGCTCAGCTTTACGAGAGCCTCCCCATCCAGTCTGGAGAGCTGTTCAGAGAGGAGTAGCCGCTCCAAACCCCTCAGGACACAATGGTAGATGGTGGACGGGGTGGATTCTTCACTCCCTGAGACCATCACGCCACACATCTGAAAAACGCAAACCAAAGGAAAGAAACATGTGCCTGTTAATCAAACCCATACATCGCTAAAGTGAGAAGTACCAACCACTGAACTCAGAATGTCGGTTTAATAGATTGTTCTAAAATAGCTTCCAGGCAGCAAGCAGACGGCACGTGCACCCTACTTTAGTGAATACACAAACATGGATGAAATGCACCCCCATATCATTAGTAGAGACACACAATGGAGCTTATACAGAAAAAGGGATTATCGTGACAAGCAATAGCAACCAATGAGTTTTCCGCTTGATGCCAGAATACATACACCCCCAGCCCAATATATTTTACAGGGGGTAAATCTGACTTTTATGGCTCCTGCATAGGGATGTTTAAAAGACTGCAGTGTTAATTTGTCTACAGATGGTAGGCAAGTAACTGGAAAAACTTATGCACAAAAAAAAAAAAGCCAACTCCGGAGCGTCCCGGCAAAAAGCATCATTTCAGCAGCACCGGATGGCTAGTAACGTAACAAGAGTTCTGCCCCTTGAGAGAAAAGGCTACGATAAAAACACATTTAGTGCCAGCGACACCATTGTATTATAAGGAGAAAACTAAAAGCCCCCACACTGGTGCCCAGTGAGGTCCGGTTCAGGCAATAATAAAATCAGAATTATCAGACCCGAGTCACAGGGGGTCTGTGTTCATTAACAGACGTAGGTGCATCAGCGTCTTTACAGGCATCTATTCCTACAAAACGCTGGGAACGTATTCTACAGAACAGGGAACCAAAGAAATGCCTTTGGAATTCCAACAGATCTTTCATTCATTTCACATACACACAAGGTGTGTGAATGGAGAGCAGTATGCATAGAAGAGACACAACAAATAATCCCATCATAATTGGAATTGTGTGCTTTCTTAAATCAAAATACATGAAAAAATAAAATAAAATATGATGGCAGAGGAGGACCCCGGTATTACACCATTAGATCTAATGTGGAACCAGTATAGAACATTGAGAAAGTGGGACTAGAACATTGAGAAAAGTCTGCCAACATTTTCCATATGATGGGTTTGGATTTTCCAGCTGTGTTTAAAAGTCACGGTGATTTCAGAAAATCCATTAACGAGTAAAACAGAGTAGCAGAGTCGAGCGTGCGCCATGCTCACCTGTATGATGCCAGCGGTGAACTCCGGCCCAACATCCAAAGGATAATTCTCAATCAGGTAGAAGGCTGCGGCGCTCATCACCAGGACGTGCTGCTGGTTATGGAGGTTCACACAGCTGGGGAGAACACACAACAGACATAAATCTTACAATATCTTATTTTCTTATGGGGTGACCAGGCTCGGAGAATCTGCCATGTATTGGAACGCGTAAACGGTTTCCCTCTTGTTCGCTTTATACCAGGGACCTTTTTTATATCACAGTACAGCCGGAGCCCTGCATATTTCATGAGGTTTGAGAAAAGGAAGCCCGGTCAGCCTGTTCCATGAATCTGCCGTTAGTAAATCATTAAAAATAGAGTTTTATACAAAAGGCAGAGAGGGCAGGGAGCTGTGCTGAATCAGCAATACCACGCATCCTAATATAATAAAGTCACAGAAATAGCAAAATACATTTGGAATCGGGTGACCGGGGAGGACATAGCCGCCTGTGCCGCTCCGGCTCTTCTCTCACTCCCCAAGAACCCCTGTGTCGTTAGAAACACAGTCCATCTCCTCTGCACTGCAGTAAACAGGCTCCGCGCTCCGCTCTGCACTGCAGTAAACAGGCTCCGCGCTCACCGCTCTTCTTTCCAGATACAAATTATTCTAATATTTTCCCTTTAACCTTTACAAGTCCAACTGAGCGACACATTGTAATTTAATGCAATGCGCAGCCATCTGCTACTCTGTCTATTACAGCAATCATCCCTGAGTGTGTCCTGGTGTCAATAAGGAACATATCACGCTGACTTACTAAGTGAAAAAATATTTGGGGAAAAAAAATAGGAGAAATGAAGGAAATTGGATACAGAAGGGCATCAGCGGCAATCATTCCACACGCCAGACACTTACTGTGCTATCCCGCGCAGGTTGGAAAGCAGATAATCGCTGATGACGGGTATGAGCTGTTTAGCCGTCTCATCCAGCAGGTCACACTCCAGGATGTACAGGACGCCGTGCAAAGCTCCAATCCGGCTCGGCATATGCGTGCTGCGCAGCGTATTCTCCAGCAAACGGCTCACTGGCTCTGCAACAGCCTTATCCTTACGGAAAAAAAACATCATTCAAAAAAAAACAACACATGAATTACTTTTTTAATTGATAATTCATAGTTTGGGCAATAATACATTTGGAAACATTTAAAGGATCTTCTGGAAATAGTTTTTTTTGTTTGTTTTTTTAATATTCACATCAGAACCACTTGAAAAATTCTCGATCGCGCATAGATCCAGAGCGTGCTGACCTAGACGGCTATAAAGTTCCACAATATGGGCGCTACAAAATAGTTGTATCATCAGATCGGCGTGATAAAGATATATTACCGACCAACTGGCATCTCTTCATTAATTCTCTATAGTCGTCGACTTACCCTAAACGGCCCCTAGGCCCCCACGCTTCTCAACGATAGATGCAAGAATTGATCTAGGCTAAGAGCCAAAGCGTTTGTACGCCAATAATCCCCGGCCTTGAATCTCATACAGATATGGCACCAACCCAATCCACAAACGCCAGACTTTATTACAGAATGTCGATGCTCAATACATAAAATATCCTAAATAAAACATATCTTTGCTGTGAGAGTTTTAAACGTTTAACCTCTTTAATGCCAGGTGTAGCTGTGACCCGATGCTTTCTTTGATGTATCTCGGTGCCCACGGACAGACAGAACCCTCCAGCCCCCAGCCGGGCTATCTTACCATTCCCAGCACGGCGGCAGCTTTGCAGATCGCAGGCACCAGATACTGATTGAGAATTTCGTCCTCGGCCGGGTGCTGCTTCTGCAGCTCGGTTAAAGACGCGTACATCATCTCAAACTGATTCCTCTCCGTGAATAAATCCGATACCGCCAGGAGCTGCATGAGGGCAAAACACAACTCATTAAAGACTGGAAGCCACGGGGCCGTACCTGCGCTGCCTTAATTAATATTTATAATCCTTCCAGGGCGAGAACACAGGAACAATCATGTTTTATATACCGTGGGCAATTTTCTCTTAACAGTACACAGTTGGTACTTTGGTTTCTAAGCTGCACTATAAAAATCAACCATGTTATTTTCCCTGTACAGCCCTGCAATATCCTATAGTTATGTGCGCTTTGCCAAAAAGACAAGATTTCTGCATGCATCTACCAGGATGAAAAACGACCGAGGTAAAGAGTTATTTCACCCCGAGGAATCATAGGCCTGCGGCTCTGAACCAGTCCAGAAACACATTATCTGATGATGAGCATCGAATCACCTCGCTAACTACTCTGAGAGCTGCACATCATCAAGAGACACGTACGAGCCAGACACAGCGGAATGAGCCGAGCGTTTCCAAATAACGTCAGGGAATTATCCCGCCGTGTGTGAATGAACGGCGAGGGAGGGAGAAGAGACGATGTTTCACTTTGCAGACAGAAAACCAGAAGGTGGCGTATAGGCCAGCTTAGCTGTGATCGTTCAATCGTATTTCCCCGAGGCGATTAAATATTTCCACCAGTTTTATGAATAACAGGTCACCCGGATTTTAAGGTGAAAACAGAAAGGTATGCTTAAAGGGGC
Organism: Spea multiplicata; assembly: GCA_009364415.1. Taxonomy (NCBI): domain Eukaryota; kingdom Metazoa; phylum Chordata; class Amphibia; order Anura; family Pelobatidae; genus Spea; species Spea multiplicata. The sequence continues at coordinate 59,177 of VKOC01018691.1, read as the reverse complement.
AGGCATGTTGATCAATAATGCGTGAAAGAAACCGCTGGCAAATGCGTTAAAACATTTATACGTAAGGTTTTAAGCTGCCTGCATAAAATTACTGATAAGTAATACGGAGGAATAAGCTGTGGATGGGAAACATTTAAATGTAAGAATGCACAGCAAAAAGCCTAGAAGTTTAAGCAACAATAGAAACTGTAAATGGCTTTATTTTAAAAGCACAAAAGATTGCTTTCTAATCACTCCAGCAACATATTTCGTGGTGTATCGATATCGAGGCATTGCAGCAGCACCATCTGAGTGAAGAAAGCGCTAGCTGATCGCTTTATAAGCTCAGTCACCCCCCATGGCACGTGCCTGGTACGTCATTGGTCGTTATGGGGCAATTCCACAATTCCCAGATCGTTAATTAATAGCTTGCGGGGTCCACGCTAGCCAGGGTCCCGCAGAGCCACGTGTGACGTAAGGCGACTCACCGATCGGACCACTTCACTGATCAGGATCACTGGTGTTTTCTTCCCGGCAGTGGGCAGAATCCACTGGCTGTACAGCTCCAGCAAGAACTGCGAGCAGGAATGGATGTCCACTCCAGCGCGATGCTTCCTATAAATGGGAGAGAAAGCCACTTTTTATAAGTATGCTGACCGCCAGGAGTGTTTGAGCGCTCACACACAGACACGTGTATATATATATTGTTTATTTATTGAGCGTTAATAGATTTACTTCGCACTTCACAGTATAATAAAAGGGAGCTACAACAAATGCCATCAAATAAAACCATAGTCTACAGGCTGTTTCATTGGGTTCCAATAGTCATGAATACATTTGGAAAGGAGGAGCTGACAGTCTAAATTAAAATATTTACAAAGTGCCCAATTACAAAGTAATAGTGTTTATTTCCACCGCTCCGACCACCAGCTGGGTTATACACAATGCCCCAAACGTGCGATAGCACAGAGACTATAGCGGCAACTATTCATTCGATAATGACACCTTGTCGTTTAACACAACAGGACTTGAAATGAAAAAAGAAAAAAAGGCATAAAAAGGTTCAATAAATACATAAATAAAATATGACCCCCCCCCCAAGACTGAAAAGCTACTAAACCCATTTGTATGATCTGGCACACCAAGCCCTCTAGCAGACAAGGCGACTGCGTGCCGATGGATGTTGGTAATGCCAGTCCGTCAGCCGCTAGGAAAACAAGCAAAGACCACAATCCCCCTGCACTGAAATAAACAATAATGCCTTCAATCCCTTCATTTAAAAGAGGAACACCGGTAACAAAACGCACGACGCGGCCCAAAACACAAGACGCAGAAAATATTAAATCAGACCTGGAGTTTATTGGAGACGTTGGTGGAGAAGAAGCTGGAGGGACATCGTTCTCATCTTCCTCATCCTCATCCAGCTCTTCTTCTCTCAGGGGGGTGATGTTATTTCCCAGCCACACAGAATGGATCGAGACCTGCAGAGACGGTACACGCATCACCATTTACTGCTAATAGAAAATGCCAGCGCATGTACAGGCGGACGAGGCTGCCAAAAACTATTAAGCGGCCACAGGCCACAGTAAACGGCCGCTTTAATTTATAGCCTTACAGCACTTTATTGCTCACCCAAACAATACAGACTGCCATCCGGCGCTCACCTGCCCCAGTTTATACTGCATGTTTCCAATTTCCCTCTCCGTATTGATCTGCAAAAGAAGTTTTTCGTGGCCGATAAGAGCACCTGCAAAAGATTTTTTTTAAAACATTAGAACTAATGTTCTGATAATTCGTTACTAAAAGGTAATTACCCACATGAGACAACCTTGGATTATTTTTTGATTCCAAAGTGATCACCCGATTAGTCAGTCTCCAAATAGACAAAAAAAAACATTTTTAACTAAAGCTGCATGACATTGCTAAGGGTGCTGGACACGAAGGACTCTAGTATTTTAAAAAGACGGATTATTTTGTGGTGCTCTCAATATTAGAATCCAGCTCATCATCATCATTCTAGAGGTCGCTACACTGATAAACACATTACTAGGTGAACCACCAGTGTATGACTTTGCGGCCATGAGAATGCAGAATTTGAAGCCTTCGAACACGATGCACGCTTGTTCGCTATGAAGGGCTGACAGGGCTCCACATTACGTATAGCCCAATCGGCAAGAAGAAAATAAGAAACAATACATATGCATTACAGAGGCCAACTTGGCCCTTACTTGGTTTACTTACTACAAACGATCTGCAGACTTATGATATTTGCAGCTCGCATTAATGCTCATCAAACTATAACTGAGCAAACCACATCTATTATGTCAGAAGTTATGCTGCATGAACTGGATCCTCTTACGCGAGTTCAGATAGAAACGGTTGTCTAAAGAAACGAGTGAGGGCAGCTCAGCTCACGGTGAGAGGTTAGTACGGCTGATCATTATTATTACAGGTACCTGTGGTTGAAGCCGACAAACAAGGTACGGGGTCCCAAGCTTGATAGGGATGATGTGTGGCTACATTGTCCCTCTTAGATACCATGGCTTGGACTTCTTCTTCCACGATCCCTCTCACTAAACTTAGCTTCCTGCCAAATCTAGAAAGGTAGAAAGATAAAACACACAGATGTATTAAAAACAAGCAAACATATCAATCAGAAAGTCTTACAACAACATGTACTCCTGCGATTAATGAGAAAAGAGCAAATTGTAGTTTTTAACATCTTTTAATTGAATTGTGTGTGGACAGGGCCAAGTATAGAGTGTGCTTAATGATGGTTAAAGATTAAACACCACGTACCGGGGACACTCGGGCAGATGTACAAATGTTTAGGTCGATACAGAGGTTTCCAGTAATAAAGGTCTATTGACCAAAACATTCAGACATCTCCTGGATTATTAAACCGTAAGGGACTGCAGGACCTCCTGGGAGGTGCTGCTTGAAGACTCGCCTCCTAAATCCCTACATGTGCCACCAATACGTGGACGTCTGTATTTCAGTTGATCGCAGAGCAAGATTTGCTTATAAAATCCATGTTGGAGCTTTGCAGTTTGTGTAAATTCTGTGATTCTAGTTCAGGGGCGTCCAACCTGCGGCCCTCCAGCTGCTGCAGGACTACATCTCCCATAATGCTCTTTCAGCTAAGGGGCTGGCAGAGGGGGATGGGAGATGTAGTCCTGCAGCAGCTGGAGGACCGCAGGTTGGACGCCCCTGAACTAGAATCACAGAATTTACACAAACTGCAAAGCTCCAACATGGATTTTATAAGCAAATCTTGCTCTGCTATCCCCTGAATCAATACCTCTCTTAAGCAATGGATGCAGTGACCCGGCCTAGCAATAAAACCCGACCCGCAGGACTTCACGTCAGCAGCGGAATACATAATACGGACTTACCGACAACGCCATTGTCTGGTCAGTACATAAAGTGCTCTGTGTTCTATACATCCACGTCCGAGACCGAGGTTATGGGTTCTTGTGAATTTACACAGTCACAATTACGCATTTCCGTCTTTTGACACTACTTAAATCATATTTGCAGAGGGTCATTATCACGTTCTACTTTCAGCCAGATGGATTGAATCAAGTGTCCTTGCCTCATGACATAAACTGGGTATCATTGAGCAATTAGCAGATGTGCCACCACTGGAATAGGTCACATCCACCAGCAACTAATTTAAGAGTCCCTAAGAGGTGTAGTTACGGCCTCAATAAATGTATACGATGCACCCCATGAATTATTAAGTCTCTTACTCTACTAGAGGAAATCAAGGTCAAACAGCCCATAATCACACGCTCACTCGGGCTGGAATCTGCACATCGTACCTTGTGTCCAGGGCTTTTAGCGTCTTGTTACGTGGCTGCTGCTCCAGGGAGCTGATGGCCGGGTTACCCGCGGCCGGGAGGGTCATTGCACTGAGCACCAGAGATGTGATGGCTTGGACTGCCAGGACATTGATTTGGGTCCTTTCTGTATCTTCCTGCAAAATCCACAAAAACAGATATTTTTATGAACGGGATGTAACACCCTTACACCAATGCAACCGCGTCTGTGTCAGAAGACGTCATCATGCATAGATTCTCAGGACAGTTCAAGATGGTGGAACCAGGACTGGTCTTACATTATAACCAGTAAAACAAGAGCTTCCAGGTAGGGCTCTTTGAACGTATTAACAGGCGGCACTTGTATTGACTTCCCGCTGGCCACCGGACCCAACAGCAATATACGTGCCGGTGCTAATTCTTGTTAATTTATACGAGGCAGCGGGGGAGATAATGTAACAAGCGCAAAGCGGAGGGCTGAAGCGAAGAATAATCGACATTTAAAAGTTTAGTACCTCTTGCTGACTTTCTTCTTGGTCCATCGCAATAGGCTGAGTGACCAGAACCCCCAGGAGAGTGGCCCACGTTTCCTCAAACTGAGTGCGATTTATCCATCCTGAGAAAATGTTAATAGCATACTATTATTACTATTATCTTTTATTTATATAGCGCCAATGATTAACGCAGTGCTTAATACAATACATATATTCAAGGGGTATGACAAGACGAGAATTGACAGACTGAGACAAACCGATACATTAGGTGGAGAGAGCCCGGCCCGCAAGCTTACAATCTGCATAACGAGCCGCGTGACTGCTCAAGGCAACAGGACACGGAAACTGCGGGCAGTGTACGGCTTTTAAACTACTTAACCATTTGTAAAGTTACATTGTGAAAACATAATGTAGAAAAATAATAACGTAAACCAGTTAGGAATACAGAATTTCTCCCATTAGGATGTAATTTTTCACAACAGGCTAGTATTAGAGCTGTTAATATGATCGCATTTATCATTGGGAACATTCTGTTTGTAACATGGAAGTTTTATATATAAACAAGAGTGCAGATTTACATCAAAGCAAAATATCATTTAGGCCTTTTCTCCTGGTTATGGCGATTGAGCTTCACAAGCATGAAACGTGTTGGTCTTTTAAGTGCGCCTTAGCAGCTCCATTCTAAACACAATCTTCGTTAGCCTGATTTCATTTTTAATAGAAAGCCTCACCCTGTGTATATTCTAAAGAGAATATAAGTAATCACAATGCAAGTACAGTAAGAAAACCAAGGTCATTGAGTTAAACCAATTTATTTATTCCCACAGGATAATGTGGAAAACTTGAAAGCTGGTTATAGTCAGAACAAGATAAAAAATTCATGACTCAAACCATTATTTAAACTGCTTACTGATGGATAGCCTTGGCCAAAAGGAATTCAGTTCCTTCTTCGAAGGTAAGACCCTGAATATAGCGGCACATTATGAGGGCAACCCTTAAGTGCCTTTTTTTTTTTTTGTAGAATAATTTCATCCATTTAACCTAAACGCTGAAATCTTCCACGTCCTTCTACAGTTAAATTGTGAGCATTACCTTATTAAATATCTCTGTGAAATTTTGCCCAAAGGCGATCCGCATACAGTTATGGCCATCAGACCGCGCCTGACCATAAATATGGGACCTCAGCACTTTTACTCTGTACAAAATACTCTTTTAAAATGAGAACAAGCCAGCAGGAGCGGTGTAACCCATACCCAGCGTGTTGATACGGTATATAAATTCTTTGAATACTTCTTTTTCTTGTAAAAATTCCACTGGAATTTCAGGAAGAGATGTTCCAAATTCACCCCCGCTTTTAGGAGACCATCCAAATTTCCAAACCTATGTAAAAAGCGAATAAAGAACGCGTTAAATAACGTAACTAATGAAAAATGAGGTAATAGGCCAAGCTTTTACATGCATGATCTGTTTGATCGATTACTTTATCTCAATATGTGAGGCGACGCGAGAAACACGGGTAAACCATGAGCCATCACAGAACCTTTACTCGCATTGTAATTGTAGTTCTGGAGATTCATTCAGAATACAGAAAACAGTAGCAAGATTTACAAGAAACAGCAGATGCCGAGAGAATCTGGCCATGTTTACTTCAAGTTTAAAGTCGGTGTAACACGCTGGATCTGCAAATGAAATTTGCATTTGCTCTGAAAAAAAACTCGTCTTATAATCGAGCAAATACGGTATTTTTGTTTCCGCCACTTGTACCCAATTTTAATTAAGCCCAAATAAATATTTACTTACAATATTGTTCATGGAAAATAAGGACATTTCTAGCTGTAACATTATTGCAAAAGCATTTAGCGATCAATTAGCCTTTTAAACGTGAACTTGAATTAGCGAACACAACGTGCCATTGGAACACAGGAGTGATAAAGGGCCTCTGTACCCCTATGGAGATTTTCCATTAAAAAAATCACCCATTTCCAGCATTAACACCATCTGCCCTGGATTTCTGATCTATTTTATCTTATTTTAATGGAGACATTTTACTTGTCAAAAACAAGGACGTTTCTAAGTGACCCCAAACTTTTGAACCGTCGTATACATTCAGCTAGACTTAGACATATTAAAAGTGCATTTGTCACAATGTAAAAGGACTATTAGCATTATAATATATATATATATCATATTCAGGAAGCCCTTACCAGTGGAGGGATCCTGGTGTAACTATTAACTATGGGCAACCGAGCCAAGCTGATTATAATATTCCTGAAAACAGGCGTAAGAAAGCCTGCAATGTTGCTGTTCTTTCTGTGTCCAAATACTAAAACGGTCTGCAGGGAGTCCACCATTTCGGCCATCATTTCACAGGCTTGCTTGATCAATTTTAAATCTGAATAGAAAACAAAACAAACAAAAAAAAAAACCACATTTGCGAGACTAAGTACATGCATCTTATACAAAGGTCTTATATTCTAGAAAGACCTCAAGGGACCTCAAAGATACCTCAGAGCTGCATTGAACGGATGAAATAAAGATTTCACCTTAAAAAGTATGAAACTGGCTAGTGAGTGGGCTGTGGTTCACACTCCCTACTTTCTGGGATAGCAAAAGTTCAGAGACCAATCTCTGGCAGATAAACCTTGCGGTAAATACAGTTTGTGATATTGCAATGAGGCATATTTATTTTGTCCATGTGTGCAGCATGATTTATGTCCCTGGGATGAAGCATATGGAAAGCGGGATGCATCAATGCTCTAAGCTAAAAGCCAGCAACCGAGTCACGACTTTTTAACTTGTGCCCACAGGGCAAAAAGACACCTGAAAACCCGCCTGGCACCAGGAGAGAGGCATTGCTGGTCTGGACCACCAGGTGCTGCCTGGGGAGGTTTTCAGCAGTCCGGTAGAGGCGTTTAACTAGATGGATATTCAGGCTTTGTGTTATAAATCATCACTTTCACTAAGGGAATTCTCAGAAGTCTGCCTAAGCAGAGGATGGAAGTCCGATAAAGCGGAAATAGTCCAGGCACGGGAATGTTATTTCTCATCCAGCTCCTTACTCTGTGTGCTGTGTACTTCGGTTTCCGCCGAGTCGTTTTTCTTCCTTTCAGGACTAAGCAGTTGGTCACCGGGCTCTACTGCAACTGGAAGCAGAACACATACAATACTGACGTTTCATTTAGTCCACTAGAAGGGATCTTTCAAGCCAGTAACCATGCATAGGAAAACAATTGGTATACAGAGCATATATATAAAATAAAGGTCTACATGGTGATGGAAGCCGCACACAATATACTTTGACATATTATTCGCTTCATGAGTAGATCTCAGATTTTGCATTTGTTCTGTTGTAACGCTGTCCTCAATTTAAAAAAAGCAACAAACTTCCGTGTCCGTTCACGAATTACATTCACAGAAGATATCTGGTGGGTTTCAGACACATAAGGACGGCAGAAAGGTGACCTAATAAACAGCGGCTTCTCCTTATTGCGCTTCTGGAGGGTATATTACCTGCTTCGATGATGAACCTGACGCAGGTGATGAGGGAACAGGCCTGCGATACAAACTCGTCCGAGGCCAGCAAGCTCCACAATGCCGGCTGTTGTAACGTCAGACAGCAGCAGTCCAGCACGGCTTGGAGATCCACGCTCAGCGGGATCTGTTCGTGTATGAAATGCCAGGACACGGCCTGAGGATGGAACGCTGTATATTAAAGCTATGCTAAAAACGCTCAAAATACAAATGGAATTCTGCAGCAACAGCTTTAAAAGAATCTCCTCAGACTAGATCTACTGAAAGAACAGAACGTGGCACAGGTAATGAGTTTACTTGTAATAAAATATTATATAACCAAAGTAACGGTAAGGCCGTATAGATTGTAAGCTTACAGACAAGGCTCTCTTTTTTGGCATAATGTATCGTTATATACCTCAGTCTATCAGTTTTTCAGGCCCTTTGAATGTGTTGGTGCGATATAAAGATAACAATAATCCACAACATAAAATGTAATCATGTTGATCTCTACTTAAACCTGGGGATCTCACCTCGACAGAGAACACCATGAATGTCAGGATGTCAGCTTCCTTCTCCCGCTGTATGTGGAGGGCTGGAGGTATCTTGGGCAGAGAGAGCAGGTACTGCGATAACGCTCGGCAGAGAGTCATGGTGGAGCTATAGACGGCCGGGTCACCTGCGCGACACAAAACTGTCAGGAACCTCATCTAGAATATTTAGTAAACATTCTACGTACAAAAACGGTTACAATAAACAGCTTCTGTCTGAAAACAGCCGTTATTAGTTTCATCCTTGGTTTGAAATTTATTATTGGATTACAAGGCAAACCAGAAAATGTGTATTTTCTCTTTAAAAGTTTCATCCGATCTGGCGGCTGACTTTATAAACCCGCTGCTGGCTTTGAGGGCACTATCAGATCCAAAGTAATATTAAGGGCTCCTAATTTGCTTATAGGAGGAACTAAAGGGGAGCTCGGTCACATGGAATACGTTCCGGGTGAGTTATAGACCCTCCAGCATTGGGCAAATCCCTGATATAAGCTGTAATTGGGTCAAAGTACCAGCCACTTATCGTCTTAAGTGTTTTACTTAATGATAATACAATAGATAACAAAACATAATGTTCTGCAGACGTTTGAATGTTTCTCCAGCAAATAAAATAGTTAATCATAGAGGGCTGATGCAGCTTGATATTCCATTAACGCCCAGTTTTCAACGCCCAGGCTGAAGACACAATAAATACAAATGAATCGGAGTGATACAAAGCAGATGATCTTCCAGTGAAACATCCGGCCCTTCGACGTAAGAAATGGCTACTGATTTGCCCAATAACATGAGCTGTGCTTTCAGACGATAGAGGTAGAGATGTTATTCCCATGCGATAGACATTACTACAGCGCTACGGAATTTGATGGCGCTATATAAAACAATAATAATAATACGTACAGCTCGGAGGAAAGGAGAGAAAGAGAAGATGTGACTTAGAGATTTAACAAAGTGTAGGAGGGAAGTTTTTTCCCCCCCAAAGACAGAGGACAAGAGTCTTGAATTGACTCAGAATAATATTAAATCACTTTCTAAACGTGAGCACACATCTAGCGAGCCAACAAATGATGCACTTCAACCCTACTGCAACCCACCCCAAGAGGCTGTGGACCAGGGCTCCTCGATGTCTCTGCAGTTGTAGCACAGAATCTGATGGCAAGTAAGAACGATTCGGCCATCTAGTCTGCCCCTTTCTCCATATGTAATGAGTCAGACCTTAATCAAGCCTTGGTCTAGTCTTTGAATATGGCCTTGAATACGTCTCACATTGCCAGAGCGATGGCGTCGCGTGGAGTACATACTCACCGAAGACCGTGTTGAGTTTTCCCCAGTACTCCGTGTTGTGCTGCGGCTGCGCAGGCTGCAGAGGAAGGTGAGTGACCGGCAGCCGCTGCACGCACCGACACACGTGAGTCAGGATCACACCAAGGGTCGTCTCAAAGAAGGCGCTCTTCTGCTCTCCTGCAACCTGGTTCACTCCCAATGCTAAGCAAGGGGCAAGAAGGCTCAAATTGAATTTCTGTAATGGAAAGAAAAATAACGTAACTCTCACACCATGACTCCTGGCTTTCCCAAAAAATAATCAATTACAAAGCAATATCAGATGCAAGTTATTGCGGAACACTGTCATCCGGCGAATACAATATTTGCTTCATCCCGCCTCTTGATTAAATAATTAAAAAAAGAATTATTACAAAAACAGCTAAATGAGCAACCAAGAAGTTCCACATACATGTAGCAGTGGGGGCTTACAGGAGGGGATCTGTGAAATGTTAGTTTTAGAATTGGTACAGTTGCTGGTAAGGGAGGAAAGCAAGAATAATCTGTTTTAGTAAAAACAATGACTATAGTTCCTTCTTTCAATGGACCAACAAGACGCATGTGTACCGCTGGGTCAAACTCTTCACAAAGAGCTGATGGGATAGCGACACTTCATTCCTGCCACGGCACGCCATCCTAACGCACCAGAAAATAGTTATTTCGTGGATTATAAGATGTTGAGACACACATGTATCTAAAAAATTAATAAAATTCATGTGAGCAAAGGATTTTTTTCTGTTTCCCATGAATAGTCAGCCTACGCCAGTCACATTTTGGATCTACAGAAATCATTACCGTACCTCGTTGGTCATGAAGGAAAGCTGTTCTGATGGAGGAAGTTCATTCACTAGCTCGGCTCCTTCCAGTAATGAACAATCTGATTGGACTTGGCACTGGGATTGAACCAGAGCCACATACCAGTCCTTAAAGATAAAATTCATCAGTGAGTCCCAAGAGTTAAAGCAGCATTTTACATCACATCACACTTTCCTACACAAAATAAGTTTAATTTAAAAGCGATGGTACCAGAACCATATCCAACTACTTCTATTACAACATAAGGAATCTATTGGCAGCAAATAAAACATTTATTATCTTATTACCTTATCTGGATCCAGAGACTCTAAAGGGGGCTGATTTTCGGCGTCCAGCGGGTGGGAGGTAAGTACGGGTGAAGGGCTTACGGTGTTCTGCGCAACGGTAGCCCGAAATCTGTCCAGCAGAGAATAAAGCCGCTGATGCCTGCGAAAGGAAAACTGGATCAATCAACTGAGATCAGTGAATTATTGGCATTCAGGGACAAAAAACAGCCATCTTCCCAGTTTTAAAAAGCAATTCCACCAATCACAGCAATAGAGACAGCAACGAAAAACACAAAATATTCTGCTGGTTAATTCTAGCCTCGTCGCTGTACATATGTAATACGCAGTAAAGATTAAACTGGGAAATCAGTAGATAAAGAATAAACAATATAACCAGGATATACAATGAATTTGGACAAAGTTTGAAAACGTAACGAATATTGTAGCCAAACTAACGCTCCAATAAGCAGTGTAAAAATACCCATTTATCCACCCAGCCCATTACCTTTACAGTCTTTAGAGGTCTTGTTCTATAGATCGTATAGACCCGCATAAATGCCCAACCTAACAAAAGGATGATTTGCATAAACACGTAGATGGCAGCATCTTAATGAATGAAGCTCATACAGATTTCCCTGAGAACGCAGGTAGACGCGATACGAGGTTCAGCTCCAGAATGCCAGCCGGCTACGCCACTTAAACACAAAGTAAACGAGCTTGTCTCTTAATTTGCAGATTTACCTTTGTGCCAAACCACTGTTCTGTAAATAGGTCTGTATCCGATCCAGCTCTTCCACCGGCAACTGACAAACACTGCTCTGTGACGAAAATACCACACCGTGTTACGCACCCTGTGCAGGCGCGACGTAAAGAAATATCACAGCAGACACGGCAAAGGGGAAGGCAGACCAACTGGCCATTGATATAGACTGCAGCATGACTGGAAATTAGGAGTCAGCCATTAAATGGAAATGTTTTATGGAAAAAAATGACCCACTATGTTGGGCAGAAGCTTTAGACTACGAGTGATATTAACCGTATGTGTGTAGGATTGGGTTTCATTTTAAATGGTTTTTGGATATTTTCAGTAGTACGTATAAGTGTGTGAGTGGGATTAGGGGACTACATGCCCCTTGGAAAAAAGATCTATTATAAAAAAAATAATGAGCCCTTCAATTAAAATGGAAGCAGTCAAAGATCCATTTTACTTTGAAAATGAATCTCTTACCAAGGCTGTGGTTACATACTGCAGATATGTATTTTACCTGTCGTTTCATAGAACTCTTGCAAGAATTAGTTAAGAAACGGTGGCCCCTGTGTACCTGTGCCGGAGCAGCAAGTAGCATTTCCACCCGCCGGCAGGCCAGCGTGTCCACCATGCGCGCCAGCACACGGAAAGGGGTACACAGGAGCTTATCAACGTAGAGCAACAGCACGGCGCCCGACTGGCTCAGGTGGATGCCCTCCAAACACTGCAAAGTCTTCTTCAGGGACGTGGGCTTTAAGAAAAAGAATTATTCTGATTATATAACCGTTGGCAAAATGTGACAAATTGTTTATATCGGCTCCACGGGCATTTAGTAACCGAACAGACAAACATTAAGTGTCCCAGGAGGACACTTAGACACAATCCTGCCCAGCGTTACGGCATCTGGCGGCCAGAAGCATGCATTGTGTGGCCAACCATCATTGGCATCCGAGAATGGATTCCTGTTAAGAGCACAGAGTTTCGGCACTAAAAAGATGACAGAATTACAGATACGAGCGACCAGTCCCGTTCTTCCAAAAACTACACCAATAGGTAATATGTCCTACATATAGGGCTGGACAAGACTTTAAGAGTCCGCCTGATTTTCTTGGAAACCGGGAAGGAATCATTTTATAAAGATTTGCATAATAAAAAGTTAGCAGCGCCAAACGTTAAGTGCTACAGCCACCCAGCTATATCGTCTGAACAGATCGCCAATAAGACAGAAAATATTTTTTTGAACATAATAAGCATGACAGTGTTCTTAATGCTTGACTGGCAAAGGGTTAATCAGAGACCTACAGGATCAAATTCACACTTTTTATTTGGCAAGAGTGAACGAATATCACGGCACGCTCTCAGGTATTGCGAGAGACGTTATAAGAATGCTTTTATCTGGGGAGGGTGAAAAAAAGCTAAATAAACTTCTTTATGCAAATACTGAGGGTGGGTCGGAGGTTTTTCTGCACTTTATTTTAATTAAAATTAATGTGCTATTATGAGACTAATTAAAATCCTCAGTTGTCATGGGTTTTTTACGGACAGATTAAATGTAACTTGTGATAACCCCATTATTATACATGTTACACATTACATTACCTAAAAATAAAACGGAGCAACTAGAACGGAAAGGGAGAAACGCACCGTAGCGAGGTTTTCGCAGCGGGACTGGATTGCCTGAATGAACAATCCACTGGCAGCGGAATTCCTGTGAATGGCGCTGATGAAGTCCTGCACCGGAGGCTCGTGGGAAAGGTGGATGAGGTCCTGTACGTGATTCACGATCAACCAGGTCAGATGCTCGGAGTCATGCAGGTTCTGACACTGAAAACGAGAATATTAAATCATATCAGACGGGAGAAAACATCAGAGTCGAATACGCAGTCTCTAGCCGGGCTGCACTTGGATTTAGTTGGCCCTGCATAAAACTTATAGTAAAAATCAGACTTTCAAGAAGTATTGTCCATCGCAGGGCACCTGTATTGGGGGTGTGGCTAAAGAATTGTGTGGGTGGGGCCATGCACATGATTGGGCGGGACCAACAGAAGACATTCTGTTTTATCTTTATATCTATATCGTCTTCAATTACTTGGAACTTTCACAATCACTGATGTTCATCAAACAACATCTTGTCCACAGTGAATCTTTTAGGGTCAGATGACTTGTTGCCTTGCCTGATCATTCTAGTGGCATTTCACTGACAGGAGCAATCCTGCCCCAATTAAACCGTTCCATCCCTTTAACCAAAGAAGCACGTTTCAGCGTCTAAAGGTAAATTCAAGGACATGACCCCCGCAGGACGAGACATCCACACTGCTCGGGCACCTGTCATATTTACACGGCGCACACGCTTATCCTTACCACGTAATCGCAGAATAAGATAAGTGCTCCCCTTCGGACTATTTCTCGGTTACACATGCCGAGCTTCGACTCCGCGCCTGGGTCATCGCCGTCCGACGAGATCTGTGGACTGAGCAGTAGTTTTGTGCTGGACAGGCTCTTCCGTCTGTAAGAAAATGAATACAACATTTCTCGTCTGGATGGGACCTGTTTTTACATTTTGTTCCTTAAAGTCCAGTTTGCTATGTGACGTTCTGCTTCTCTCGTGGAATAGGATGGTGCTATACAGCATAAAATCAATAAATGATAACTTTTTACTTCGCTGCCCGGCTATCAGCAGTAAATTAAAAAAGAGACGATAACCATGGGGAACTGGTTCCCTTTATTAGAATCACGCAGCGACGGTACTCGGCGGTCGAAACTAGCCGTATATCAACTTTATACAAGTACATTGTCAATAATAAATGTGTAATTTAACAAGATAAATGTATTTGGTGGTTTTTAATGTAAAAAAAATTAATAAAAAATGATTCCAAGGCAGCCGGTGAGTAAATTAAAGTTCTCATGATTTTATCATTTTAAATGATTGATGGCTCAATAAATTCACATGCGCATCAGTAGTTCCCAATCTGGAAGGGATTTTAGAGCTATGCCGATAAGCACCGGCAGAAATACTGCTACGTCAATCCCAATTTTAGGACGTCACATATAAGAAATCGTTAACCTTATTTTTTTCTATTACATTTTTTAGACACATTACCGAAGAAATACAATGTGAGAGGAAGCCACGGGGCCGCACTATATCCGCACGTTTTTCAATATATTTTTGGACAATTCAGATTCAGAAACCCGCAGAAGTTACTGAAAATACGGACATTTTCTCAGTTATGGGGAATAATTAAAGAATGATTAAATCCCCCCGTCTGAAGACATGACTTATTTTACTGGGCTGGTTAATGCTCACAATGGGCTACTAGCTGTGCAGTAACTGGAAGCGTAACGATGCTGTCGCCTGCTGCCAATTTCCATCCTGATGAAGGACGCTGAGATTTTAGACGTTAAAATATATCCTCGCTGGGTGGAAGGGCAGTCGGGCAAACATTTTGGAGCCGGCGTGAAGCGTCAGCGGCAGGCAGTGAACGATGTATTCTCGGCTGTACCCGACAGCACGGTGCGACGGGGAAGAGACTGATTGCACCCAGACTGGTCCTTCACCATCTCCCACAAGACGGAGGAGACACAGTTAAGCTGAAGGAACGTCATACCCATTCTGTTACGGTGTATATTGAGATGAGTTGGCTAATCATGTAACCAGGTTTTGCCTGAATTTTAATTCAGAACATTCAGGCACTGATTTCAAACCCGCTAATTCACTGTCGTATTAGGAGGTTGTGAGAATGTTGCAGCTTCAGGGATCAATCGCCCTTGAGTTTCTACCGCAAGGTCAGCTTGGTCGGCCCTGCGAAACGTGTAATAAAAGGGACGCTTCAGCCATCATGTGCACTTTATTAAATATAATTGGCTGAGTGATCCCTTTAAAAGGTTTAATCTTGCAAAAAGCATGGAGGGATCGCTCAGAATCCTCCCGTATGTATTTGCCAACGTCCTGGCCCTAAGCTCGCAGGAGATAGAGCGGACACATATCCCGCTAGCTAGAGCCCATGTGTAATATATTCCTCAACCGCCAGCTCCAGCGCTGCGGCACAAGACTTCCAGGAGATCCTCAAGCGGAGCTCTTTTCTGGGTCCGATCGGCGATTTAAAGCAGGAATGAGGTTTATCCATAAGGAAAGTGATTCTATAGAATGAAGAATCTATACGAGTGCTTACAATGTGACGACATACATTATTTGCTGGTGGGGCTGCAGTGACACTTGTGTTATTATCAATGTTGTCATTATTAGCGCCATCATATTCCACAGCTCTGTCCCTTAAAATCAGATTTCACCCTTCAAAGTAAGCGGTGAAGCCAGAAACTCTCCTGTTTACTCGCAGATTGTAAGCTTAGCGAATAAACTCTAGGGTTATAAAGAGAATAAATCTGATAATGTTGGATGAGCGCACACAGATTTGCACCCTTATATCACTTCATATTAAAAAAAAAGATGCCAAATTAGTATGATAAACGGAACAAAACTCCACGGAGATTTTATGTATTCCAGTCCATGCTTCGGGAGAGACAGCCGGATGTATTCTGCGGCCTCTGGGGCCGCTCCATGCCGGTTATCCCAGCATAATCTCACTTGACATTTATTTCTGACCAAACATGACATTTAATGTGCCATCAGCTCACAGAAGGGATACAAATGTTTTTATTTGTTCATCTTATGTAGGTCTCAGTGATAAGGACATTGAAACAAAGGGGATTTGGGGCGATTACATCAATATCCTTTCAGTAGTTCTATTTAAAGGGACACTCCTTCTGATACCTGCTGCATATAATAGCCGAGCGTGCCCTTTTACATAGTTTTTTCGCCCCTTGAAAACGCATGGAGGGTCTCTGCAGAATCACCGGCACCGAGATTCTACAGTCTCTTAAAAAGCTGTTGAAGTTTTGATCAATAGTTTTTCCTAATTGGAAGAAGTTTCTTTCAGTCGGTGGCCAGTCAACAAGTCTGTTTTCCCCAAACGGCTCTAAACTTTATAGTAAAAAGCGGCGTCTGGGGAGAATTCTGAGTGATTTAGGGTACACCCCTACGGCACGCATTATTTGTGATTAGGCGAAAGGTGGTAACCATGGCAGCAAAAAGTTAATAATTTGCTAGGCATCCCGATTAATTATATATGGCCAGACAATTACATATAAATTGGTGGAACAAATTGTACTTTGCATGATGGCTGTGTAGGAGAAACATTGTTTATGAAGACGCAAGTCATATTAGATTCGTTCTTACAATACATGTAACCCCAGCCATCCTCCTACGCTCACAATAGTCGCATTTAATAGCAAAGCTTAATTATGATGCCGTACGCCAAGGTTGTTTATATTATTAAGAAAGCAGTCATAAAAGGTCATGCTGGGCACAAAAAGTACAAAACAACAAAACAATTTTCTCTATACCTTTTAAAAAAACAATACATATTGTACAGACCTCTGAAACACCTATTGTACCCGATCCAGAGGTCTGTAGACTATATTACTTCTTATAAGACGGCACATATGGTACCTACCCTTTATTATATTCTAATCTGTAAGGCGAGAAGTAAATCTCTTAACGCTCAATAAATGGAAAAAAAAATATCCATCTATGCTGGAGTTACTTAAACTGCGCCCGCATGTATATACTTCATATAAACACTCATCGAATGGAATAAAATGAGAGCAACCAGACATTAGATGTTCACTGCAGCAATTGCAGGGGGTTCAAAATAGTGCAAATGACTAAATAATTTAAAGGTTCACGTGAAATATTCCCCATTTTATTAAAAAGCCGTAGGCTGGCACTTTTGCCTGTTGAACGGGTCATGCATAGACTACTGGGGCAGGCGTGTTCCTGTTAATCATATAAAGTGAAATGTTTAAAAGCCACAATTCTACAAGGTACACGCTTGCGGATGGTTTGCCGACATACTGACATGTACATACTGTCTATATTCACGGCAGGTCGCAGGGCCTTACTTGAGGGTCTGGTGAACCTCGGACCACCAGTCGTAGTTGGTATAGTTGATGAGCAGCAGGAGATGACACCAGAGCAGCACAAGCGAGGGGTGCGTGGGGAACATGGATTCCATGAGCTCACTCAGGCTCTCCAGGGTATAAAAGTTGCCATTGTCTCCATCTCCTTTAAAAAGTCTTGTAGCTGCATTTGTGATCCTTCTGAATGTACCTAAAACATAACGTTTCAGGAAATAAAAATATACAGGCTTCAGTAGTGTATATTGGCACAATCAATCTCTTCTGCACCAAAAAAGTATCCACCCGTCATAATCACTGGATCAGCTAGGGTAAAAGTTACGGAGTAACGTGGATCAATAGTTTCCCAAATCCTACATTTAACCGTTCTAAGCCTTAATAAACCGATGTAATATACAAGCTTCATCCTAGGGACCATTCCTGTTTTCATGATTATTCCTCCCCATCTCTCCACTATTAAATTGATCAACACTTTTGACCATTTCATTCTATCAAAGGCGCAGCCAACCCCTGCGACTACCAGTTATGATCCCTACAGGACATATACATATACAATTGTGTACTTTATCTAGCATGGCTTTAACACGACCAAAAAGCCCCAACTTTAGCCCGTTCTACAATTTGTTGAACAATTTGGGTTAACTCATGGACAGTTAGTGTCTGCATGAAAAACAATATAACCAGATGTGTTTTTTTCAGAAAGTGATGCGTCTCGCGTTAGCCACACGCAGAACTCTACAGCCATCTGGTGGCCAAACGTTCTACATAAAACAGTGAGACTACATCCTTTTGCTATATCAGGGGATGGGCAAAACTTACAGCAAACGTATGAAAATGTTTCAAAACTAGTAGCTCTCCTACGCAGCACCCGTGACAATCTGCTCAGATCGAGTCCATAAAGCAATAATAACACTAAAGATGCAGACTAGAAATTCAATGTATGTTTTTTTGTTTTTTTTATACACATCATTTCCAATCCTTGGGAGTAACGACTGATAACGACTGATAACGACTAGATGGGCTGAATGGTTCTTTTCTGCCATTGACTTCTATGTTTCTATGATATTTTATTTCCCTTTAAAATTATAAGTTATGAGTGAAAGCCAACTGGACTCATTTAGCTGCGTAACATTACGGCCCTGCCTCTCCTGTCCTCGCTTACCCGATTTGAAGATGTGAATCAAACACATGAGCAGGGTGCCAAGCTGCTGGCAGTAGAAGGTATGTTGCTCCTCGCTCAGATCCACCTTAAGCTCCTTCTGTACTATGTCTTCCAAAAGGATGCCCACCAACTGCAATAGAAACCTGGAACAAGGGGAAAGTATTAACAATATCTACTAACATGACTATGTTCATCCCATCTTCACGGACTCTTCATGTTAACAGAAGCTTCAAGAAGGAAACGCACATAGATCACCGGAGTCATTCTCAGACTGTCTCTTAAAGAAGTTCTGCGCAAGTATAACGACCCCTGTCCTATAAAGATAGTTTCTATATAGTAGTTACTGGAACATAATTATGTGACAGACTACCTCCTGCTTTTTACACACTTAGTGCGGGGCAACCATTCAATCACATTCTGTGTTCTCTACTCCATGTACCTTTAAACCCCTTTAATATCTGCAAAATGTATCTGCGTATCATTTATATGGACCGTTTGGTTTAAGTGACAAGCTGCCAATACACTGCTGTGAGAGTACACACAGACATATGTAAAGAATTGTTGTAAGTGTAAGCTAAAACCATTTCAACATGGATCACATACATTATTTTCATAGAAAATATATTATATTTTCACTTTGTTTCACTGTCGGAAATATTATACATTTTTATGTCCTATTTACAAATAGGCATTTATTACAGAGTAGTTTTATAGGGATTATGTAATGACCCCCCCCTAGTATTGAAGCACTTATTTGACGGGGTGCCATTTATTTGGAGGGTCATCATGGCATGGCACGCGATAACAGAGGGTAATACCAAAAGGAGAACAGGATCAAATGTAAAGCACCATCATGGATTGATTCACAAAGGAGTTTCTTTCTCTCTGACACCTTAATTGATCACCTTTTTTGTACCTTTGCTCCTGTGTTTGCCGTTTTATTTTTACGTACCGAGAAAAGGTTTCTTCTGGGGGAGGCTTTGTTTGATTTTGGTCAGAATGTTCTTCCGGAGTCGGGCGATTATTGTCCCCGTCCCTCAGGCTGGTAATATTCGGGCAGCAGATTAACAGCGGGGAGAAGGATAACTCCTGGATACGAGACAGCACGATATCCTCGGTGGACTGAGAGACGAGAACTCTGAGAATAGCCAGAATCCCTGATATCCACAGCTGAACGGTGCTCACGGATGCCTGCGTGAAAAGCACAAACATCGTAAAACACAACAGTTTTCCTCCATTAAATCGAAAGGGAGGATATTTTTTTCTATTAGGAGCTTAGAGCTATTAAAGTATCACTTTACAAATAGGGGTTAAACCAAAGCCGAGGCCGCCGGATGAAACACAATGCAGAAAGCTAACCGCAGCATGGATATAGATTTATAACCCAATACACTTTAAATTAGACAAGATACCAAACACACGATACTATATTCTCTGTTTCTAGGCAGTTTTAGTCCCGTCACGGGAAGTCGAATCAAGCACAGAAAACCTTCCTTTCCACATAAATGCAATAATTAAAAGTGTAATAATCCAACTCATTGCTGCTCTACGTGGGCACAGTGCTTCCCAGCTCGCCGCGGTGTAATAGGAAAATCACAATACCAACATATTTCGCTTTCTGCAGGGGCTGAACAACAACGAGATTGAAGATTGAACAGCGGGAAAGGCATAAATCACACGGTAGAGTTTCTCTTTGTATAATCTACGCCAATCACGCATTAAACGTGTGACTTACCAAAGAACACGGGACAACAAACATACTTCTCAGTAACATGTCCACAGGGCGGAGAGAGGACGGAGCCAGGGTCTCAAATAGAGTATTTAATACACCGAGCGCCTCGTGCGAGTCTATGTGCATCTAGAAAACAAAAAAGGCATCAGCAAAATAAATAGTGTATTCGATTATATTGATTTTAATTTGTAAAATATCACAGCAGAAAAGCCTACCTACATCCACATTAGTTTTAACCCGGTATGTAATCGCACAGATACCTGACCACTGTGCTCCTAGTTGGAGGGATGGGAGCGGGCTTATGGAACCTCTATATAAATAAATAAGCCAGACCACGGGCACCCCCCCTTGGTGCACGGACATCCCTACCAAACCACGTGCAAGCCAGACAAATCATTGTCTACCTGTTGTTTAGATAGCATTGGTAGGATGATATCCGCTATCTGTCGGGACAGTCTTTTCCACTTGTCTTCATTCTCCTTGTGACATTGCTGCAGCACCAAAATGAACATCTCCAGCACCTGACAAGCAAAATGTGAAGACAGATGGTTTCATTATCCAGAACAAATTGGATGTAAACCTCAGATCTGCTATTCACAAAAACAACAAGGTTTCATATGTATAAAAACAGCAATTATATTTGAAATGTTCATTTGCGGAGCTTCTTAAAATCAGCTCCTAGTGTACATGGCCTGTATATGGAGATTTAACCCTATTACGGTAGGAGAACTGAGCATTGTCATTTTCTGGGGGGGTTGTCATAAATTACAAGGGGTTGGTTAAAAATGGGCATGAAGCCCCATTTTGGTGAAAATATGATAATTATGAATGGTTGACTGATGGATGCGTGGTTGGCATTTTGTTCAGTTTTGCGTGTTTCTAAAAGCAAGGAAACAGAGATTAATACTTACTTTTTATACAATTAAGCTTTATTTTTATTATTGTTTTATTTTTGTTAATGCAGTAAATTACACACCAGGCGCTTGATTTAAACATTTCTGGGTCATGTTTATGCTGAACTTGGTGGTGCCGCTGGACCTTCTCACCTGGTGATACTGAATAAGCCGGAGGAGCATGGACACAACCACCTCTTTCTGGGTCTCCAGCTCTTTCCCAGCATCTGCTTTGTTGGCTCCCCTGAGCACAAAGAGGTCGTGGACTATCGGTTGAAGAGCTGGAATTGCTAGGGCACAAAATGACAAGACAAGGTTACATAGGACACAAAGCTCATAACGCTCATAAAACCCAGAAACCCGACCAACCTCAGCCTCTAGCCCATGGAACAGGTGGAAAATCAGAGCCCACATATGTTCATGAAACTGGGTTAACCCCATATGGAACAAATCTCCGCAGTGGAACTTGATATTGATTTTTTTTATCCTTTTAGTACAGTGTCCCACCTGTATGTAACTTAGAATTTATTTTCCTTTGACACAGACTAAGCCTGCATTTGCTATATGCAGTTCAGTTAAACTAGTTGCTTAACATATCCTGCTATGCAAGCCTCCATACTATTTAGTAGAAATAAATAGATTAGTAAAATATAGGATTTATAATTAACATGTGCCCTTTATGGAATGAAAATATACTTTTAACATATAATGTAACGTTACCATGGGTGACTGCTTTTCTTCCACTAGCCATGATTCCATCACACAGCTGAATGATTTTGGGGATTCCAATGATCTGCTTTGAATGGTAGCGCTCATAAGACAGCAGCACCAGGAAGAAGAATACATTAGGAATAATGGCTTCGGACTCCCTGTGGTATCAATAAAAAATGGCATATAAACATTATTAGCATTTTACAGCAATTTGTTAAAATATAATTAGAAAAATATGTAAAAAGGATTGAGACAGATTTACCGAAACTGGCCCACTTCAATGTATTCAAACTGCTTCAGCACAAACCCTATAAATACCTAAAGAGGCAGAGAACACAAAAGTAAAGCCACTTTAAGCTGGAAAAATCTGTAACGAGACCATACAGATATCATAACAGTAGTTTATTTATGAGTTGCCAAAACTGGACTGCTGGAGTTGAAATAATTACAATTAAATTGCATACATTTCCATGAAGTGGTTACCAAAATTTTAAAAATAAAGCTCTTACTTGGTCAGAATCCAGAAGGCAATAGTTAACGCGAAGCTGGACCAGCTGGGCTAGTAGATCAAGCACCTGTCTCTGAAGTTGCACAGAGGTGGTTGTGGTGTACTGCTTTAAAGCTTTTATCACCAATGGCTCAAACAGGCGGATGTGATTGTGTATAGCATTCTGTAACAGAACAAACATAGTATCAGAGACAGCAAGCATACAGCTGCCCATCGCCGAACAAAAAACAATTAAAGAAAAGTCAGATCTATCACTGAATGAAAAACGATTAAAGAAAGAAAAGTGAGATGGTGTACAAAAGACGAGATGGCAAAGGTCCTTTCTAGGCACATCTGGCTGGTAGCAAAGCTAAGGATAAGATACAGATCAGTAAATGGGGTATGACTACATAGAAAAAGCAACGACCCCCCCCCAATCTATTGGCGTGCCACAATTCCTGCGACACTCAGCCAGCACGTAAACGTGAAATACATCAGATGCAGAGACAACTCAGGAAGTGCTGCAAAACCTCTAAACTGAAGCTTGAGGGACACTTAATGTGCAAGTGCCCTGAATTCATGACCCCCCCCCCAATTCATACGGAGTATTTATGTAAAATGATGGCTTTGAAATACCTTATCTGCCCGGTGCTTGGCTACATTGGTGATGCTGTTTTTAAGCTGGGAAGAAACCTTCTGAAGGACATCAAACCACCTGGAACGATATCAAGCATTGATCAGTGTTTGTTCTATGCAGCATTTATTGAGATAGTTTATATATAAAGTAAAGCCTGTGGTTTGTAGGCAGAATATACACATAGTTTAAAGGGTTGAAGAACTTTAGAACCGGTGGAAAAATGGTCAGAAGAGCTAGAAGAGCTGAAAAAATCAGACAGAAAATACAACCCAACATTTCTATGTGTGGCAAAGTCCAAACACAGAGGGCAAGCGTTAATGTTTTGTGACCATAACACATGACAATATCAGAAAAATAATGAAAGGTGCCACAAATGATGCTTTTGCCTACCCTGATGTGTCCTGCTCTTGGTCTGCTTGAACCATGTTCCTAAGACTGGCATCTGCCAGGGCCTGGGTGAAGTGTGTATACGGAGCCATGAAGCAGTAATGGTATAAGCCGGGCCGGAGGTTGGAAGAGCCCAAGCGTTGAGCCTTTCCTTGGCATTTACTGGGATTCGAAGATAAGGTCTCAAACTGAGAAGCCAAGTTGGTTCCAAAAAGAGTCTTCAATAGCTGATGGAAATGGGAGTAGAATAAGTAAACATGAGAAGGAGGAAAATAAGTGCAGGTATTAACGGTCACATAAGCGCAAAGCATGCTTGAAGAATAAACCAAGGTCTGTCCATGCTCGGCATGAAAAATAAAGTGAGCAAGACAAATATATCTGTAGGGATAGCTACAGAAATACTTACCTGTTGCACACATACTGTAGACATCACCGGCTCCCTACTAAAACAGGATTTTAAGTACCCAAGTATTTCTTCAACACACTGTAAGCAGAAGACGTTACAGAACATTAGAACAATAACCAAGCAAAAAGAAATACATTAAACAGTCGTTTTAAAGCAAAAACCTGACAATCTTACAACACAGTACGAGAAACAAAATACCATTTAACCAACATAATTTAGTATTTTTCATTGGATTAAATGGGATTTTGTGGATTTGTTTTGCTAGGAGTGTGAACCCAGCATTCTATTTTCAGTACATAAATATAAGTGCCAAGCATCAATGTACTCTCTCATTCTGGAGTCTATTTAGTAGTTAATAGTTTAGCTGACTTGGGGGGAAGCAGAGCAGTTTGCACCCAACTGTCACCCAAGCGCTGACCGTGATTTTACTAAATCAAAGAGCTAAACTCGTATATGTTAAGGAGTATCTACTGCTGCTCGCTCACACAGCATAACATATGCAACATTGCGTTTACAGGCACGGGCAAATACCCTCCGTACGTGTTCTGTTTTTAATGTACGTTTATCTACCCCATACCAGAGAAGAATAAAAAAGTGGATGCAACGCCTGATCCAGCCAGGTCCGCCCCACCTCTAAGAAAACCAACAAAGACCCAGGAAAAAAGTTGCAGAAAGGAGCAGAAAGGAAAGCTCCGCAGTTTATTTATGTGTACGAATATTTAAACAGCAGGAGGTTAGCACTGATGGGTGCTACGGGTATACATGCGGTCATGTTACTATTCCACGCGTTCAGGTCTTTCACTTCGTATTACAGTTCTGCAGTTCATCGCAGGGAAAACAACGCACTCTATATTCAGAGAAATCAATTTATGTCTCGGTCAAATCTAAGCCCGAGATCAGTTTCCTCTAGAGCCGTTTTCTGAAGCCAAGCAATTTCCAGGTGGTAAAAAGAAATTGCTGCTTCTTTCATGAACATTTCCACAGTATTTAAGATCCTCTCTCACCTTCCCTCCCGAATGAACAAGTCTTGGGGATTTTCATTCTTAGGAATCACTGTGAATAAATATTTGTACCGCATCTAAAATACATGCAAGTCGTGTGAAAAAGGAAGTTTACCCTCTTCCAGTTCTATGGTTTCATGGATCAGGACAGGATACCCAACAGGTGTAAAGCATTCGGTAAATACAACCTCAGATGAACGACACTGGAAGGCTTTTTCTGTGGGAATTTTTGCCCATTCATCCAGTAGAGCGTTTGAGGTCAAGCGGTGATGTTGGACAAGACGCCCGGCTTGCAATCTCCGCTTCAGTTCATCTCAAAAGTGTTTGATGGGGTTGAGGTCAGGGATCTGTGCGGCCGGTCAAATTCTTCCACCCCAAACTCATCCAGCCATGTCTTTATTGAGCTTACTTGGAGTCATCCTGGAATAGAAATGGGTCTTCCCCAAACTGTCCCCACAAAGTTGAAAGCATAGCGTTGTCCCAAATGTCTTGGTGTGCTGAACCATTAACATTTCCCTTCACTGGAACCGCTGAACCCGGATCTGCCCATCAGACTGCCGAACAGAGAAGAGCGACCCACCACTCCCCACAACGCGTTTCCACCACTTGATCCAACGCTTGGCATTGTATTTGATGATGTGAAGCTTGCATGCAGCTTCTTGGCATTGGAAACCCATTCCATGAAGATCCTGCCACACAGTTTTTGTGCTGATATTAAAGCCAGTGGGAGTTTGGAGCTCTTCAGCTATCAGAAGAACGTTGGTGACTTTTACACACCATGCACCCCAGCACTCTGTGACCCCGATCTGTGACTTTATGTGACTTCCCCTTTATTGCCGAGTTGCTGCTGTTTTTTAACGCTTCCACTTTTCAATAATACCCCTTACACCAGGGTGCCAGACACAGTTGGAGTCCGGGAGTTCAGTTTCAATGGTGTGTCTGTGTGTGTGTCTGTGTGTATATCTATCTATAGAAATGTATTTCTATATATCTATGCGAGAAAAGTGTGATATTCTACTTGAATATGACAGGCAAAATCTATAAACACACACATTTTAAAACGTTAATAGAAAATTAATAGTAGAAATGGGTGCGTGATTTTGAATACACGTGCCTAAAATAGCAGCTACAGTGCTGTGAAAAGGTATTTGCCCCTTGCTGATTTCTTCTTTATTTGCTTATTTGTCACATTTAAATGTTTGAGATCATTCAACTTATTTAAATAGAAGGCAACACAAGTAAATGCAAAATGCATTTCATTTATTGAAGGTAAAGAGTTAATCAAAACCTTTATCACCCATGTGAAAAAGTCATTTCCTCCCCAGGTTGCGCCACCCTCAGTAGCAACAACTGACACCAAATGTTTGTGATAACTGGCAATGGGTGCTTTACATTGCTGGGGAGGAATTTTGGCCACTCTTCTTGCCACAATTGTTTTAATTCAGCCAGATTGGAGGGTTTACGAGCATGAACTGCCTTTTAACGTTCATGACATGGCATCTCAGTCAGACTCAAGACGGGACTTTGAATGACGGGACTTTGAATGGCTCAAAAGAAAAAGTTTACAGAAGTGGACATTGTCTTCCTGCACAACCCAACTGCGCTTGAGCTTTAGGTCACAGACTGATGGCCGGAAATTCTCCTTCAGGATTTTCTGGCAGATTCATGGTTCAATCATTTATGGCAAATCTCCCAGGTCCTAAAGTAGCAAAGCAGGCTCCGACCATCACGTTACCAGTATTGTGTTGGCTGTTTGTGTGATGTTCTTATTGCGGAATGCTTGGTTAGCTTTATGCCACATGTAACGGGACCCATGTTCCACTTTTCACTCATCAGCCCACAGAATATCATCTCAAAAGACTTGGGGTCATCAAGATGTTTTTTGTAGATCGTAAGACGAGACTGTGATCTTTTTGGCCAGCAGTGATTTTCTCCTTGCAACTCTCCCTTGGATGCCCTTTTTTCTCTCTCTTATGGTGGAATTGTGAACACTGACCTTATTTGAGGCAAGCGAGGCATGCAGTTCTTTAAATGTTAAGTCTGGGTTCTTTTGTGTCCTCTGGGACGGGTTCCTGGAATTTGGGGAGGCCTGCCACCCCTGGGAAGTTTCCTCCATTTGTAGATATTGGCTCTCACCACAGTTCACTGGAGTCCCAGAGCCCTAGAAATGGCTTTGGAACTCTTTCCAGACTGATCGACGTCAAGGGCTTTGCTTCTCTTCTGTTCTTGAATTTCTTTAGATTGTGTATCATGCGCTGCTTTCCAAGACCTTTTAGCCCACTGCACTTTGCAAGACAGGTTCTGTTCAACCAACGTCTAGATTAAAGCCTGTAGTACTCAAGTCTCTAGTGTGTCTAGCGAAACTGAACTATTGAAATTGAATTATCCATTAAATTAGTTGATTTGGTAACTACGGGGGCAATTACTTTTCACATAGGGCCATGTAGTGTTCAATAGCTTTTTTTTTTCTTCTATACTTGAATCAATGTGTTATCTTTGTCAAATATTAAAATTAGTTTACTGATCTGAAACATTAAAGTGCGACAAATATGCAAAAATAAAAAAAATAAGGGAAAAGGGTAAGGAGGCAAACACTTTTTCACAGCACTGCACGTGTTTGCGAGATAGGAAGCACTCAATATGTTGCATAATTCTATCTTGTACTCACCTTACTAATATCATTAAGTGTGGCTAGCTCCAAAATCTGTGATAAGACATGCAGGGCAGACCGGAGGAAACTCCCAAACTTCTCATTGTTATTCTGAAGGTCCAATGATACCTGGAGGATCACAGAGTACATTTAAAATGTGCACCTAACCGGCAACCGGACAATTAGACAATTAGTGAGCCTCCCAGAAAACAAAAGCAAATATTTATTAGGGTAAAAACGGCATCGTTCTGGGTCTGACGCTAAACATACAGCAGTTATCAGAATACAGGAAATATTATGTATATGTTAATAGGTAAACACCATAACACGGGTGTACTTTATAGCACATGGAGCTATAATTAGATATGATTTGGCAAACTGACCTGTGCCTTGTTATTAAAAAACAATCCCAACCTGACAAGCAATGCTAGCCAATTACTGAGAACTACAAACTACTGCGGCATACCTTATAGTTTGCATACGTAGCTTTCAATACATCATATAGTTTAAGGTAAGAAGGAAGATGGTAGAAGCTGCCAAGAGATTTGCTTGTTTGAGCAGGTCCTGATGCCTCTGTTTGCCGAGATGCTGGAAAAAAAAGTATACATAAATAAAAAATCACTAAAAACCAAAAACATTGTCACATGTACTCTGCCCATTCATCACATTTCTTAGATTCTTTTAGATTCCAAAGTATGGCAAATTAATTATCACAAAGCTTGCTCCTTGAAATCAATATGTTAACAGGTATAAGAAAAACAGCCAAAGTTGGCATTATTCTCCTCCTTGGAGCTGTCCTGGTGTCCTGTGTCAGAAGAGGAGGTAGATGTATGGGCACACATGTCAAAACATGGTAACAATAGTATCATGAAAAAGAAGATTCAGTACACACATGCTTGCTTCCACAACAGTAATGTAGCGTGATCTTAAAAAGTTGAAAAAATAACACTCAATAATATCACTCACTCAGAATGCATTCTCCTGAGTGTGGATCAGAACATAACTCTAAAGTGCCATAAAACAATAATATTTTAACTTTTTTTTTTACCTGGCGTGGCTTCACCGACTTTCTTAGGGCTTAAGGGCACGTTTGTTTGCTCAGCACTCTCTTTCTCCTTCCCCTTCCGGCGGATGGGACTCAAAGAAGTCGGGTTTGTCAGAGATGGCAGAGTCGCCTGCAAGTTTACACAAAATGAAACAGGACCGATAACATCGACTTAGGAGAACGCTAAATCCACAAGATTATCACAGCAGAAGCTGCCTACTGAAGGGATCAAGTAAGAGACGCCAACACCAGAGCTGGAATGGGGCCTTCTACCGGTCAGCGTAAAGGGAATCGATGAGAAACCAAAATGTAGTAAATGTTCCCGGTAGAGAAGAGAGGGGGGACAGTTCTCCCAAGATCAAGTAATCTTTACAGAAAAACTTAAGTGATTTCATCCATCCTCACTACAGACGCACCTTTATAACCGGCCCAGGAGCGATATCATCGATGACATGAGCACATATATTGATGGCCTTCAGCAAGTGAATGAAGAGCTGCTCCACCATGCTGACCATTGTCCTGTCTCCAAGGGCCGGCCACGGCTCCTCTTGTTTACTGGCCCCTTGATTAGCCTCTTCCTCTGTAGTCCAAGGGTTCTTTAATGATTTAGGAGCAGTAGCTGCAAATCATGGTTTAATGAACAAGTTATGAGGAAGAAACAAACATTTGTGTTGTGCTAAACCAAAGCATTCAGGAGGGTTGTGCTACCACCACAGATAAATATGGGGAGAGTGGAGACATGAGAGCAACTTGCCAACAGTGCCTTTTCGACTAGCTGGGGATGGGACACAGTATTGTCCCGGTGCTGGCTAACTCAAGATTGCAAGGAGGTCTAAAGATTAAATCCCCGGCCCCCACCCATGCATATCAAGCATCTTGTCAGTAACTCACTCCTTCAAGTGGAGGGACAGTAGCGTTCCTAAACAGGGGTGGTCCGTCCTGGGTGCTGCTCATCAGGGGGGGTGCCACAAAGGCTGCCTAACACGGGCCCGCAGCTTCCCGCCATGGCAGCCTTACACCCAAGTGCAAGAGAGTTAAGGGGGTGCGGGCGAGTGAATGGGTGAATGAAGTGTTTAGGGGCAGCGGCGGCCTACCACGTCTGGCTAAGCATATAGCGATAGGGGTTATACTGCTTTACCATCAATCACTGGACCAGTTTATAGTGATAGGAGTTATGCTGTACCATATCTGTTCAGTATATGTTATTTATTTAAACTTTTTCAGATTCTTAGTTTTTTTCCAGTTGAAAAATTCATTTGACACAAGTCACAAATTTAGATTAAAAAAAATGAAATAAAGAACAACCTGCGAGTAGATTCCCCGCAAGAACCAGGGCATCCTGATGTGCAGAGAGATCCAGAGGAAACCATGCAGACGACAGCAGAGAAAGCACCATGTTCGCCATCCCAGCAGTGCAGCACTTTCGAGGCTCCTCTGACGGGCTCTGTTGAGAAATGCTAAACGGAAGGGGAGGAAAAAGCTTTTACAACAGTGCAGAGATTAATACCACATCATTATGGAACGGCAAACTCAAAAAAAAGATATATAGATACTATGAGGATAATTTCACCATTCCATTTTCTATATTACTGTAAAGATGCCGAATTGGCCTTTTTACCAGTTTATGCTGTGGCTGTACATATTAACTAATAGGGGGAAACAGAAAAACCTACAGAAAATGAAAGCTATATATTTAAAATATCTTTCCCCAACATGGTCTTCAAGCTTTATAAATAATAAGTTTACTTTAATCGTAGGTACAAAATGTATTCATTCTTCTTGGCTAAGTATATTCATGGTGGAAACGGGTTTAAATATCGCGGGTTTGTTCACCTGAAGGTGCGTCCTCTGTTCTTGTAAAGCAGTATCCGCGAGGCCTGCGTGCCGGAGGTAGTCACGTAGCCGCAATGCCACCCCACGCTCCACGTGCATGCTGGATACGTGACAGACAGAAGGCAAAGGGCTTCACAGCACCCAAACTGGAAGGAAAGAAGGGGAAAATACACCATTTCCAACAGGAAAACAGACCTCTGAAACAGAGCTTTAACTAAACAAGGTATTAAGTTATTAACTGCGCCCTACTTGTGTCTACACAACTAACGCCATAAGCCTTTTGGTGAAAGACAAAAATCATGTTTTTCGCCCTTTTAGGCACAAAAGGTGTTAAGCTGCTTTTTACTGATTTAATTTGATCAAATCCCCGCTGGCGATGGCAAATCTCATGGTCTTCCAGGCATGGATTTGTCCTATAATGTGGAAATCCATCGTGGCTTTAAAAAGCACAGCATCTCATCTTATACAGTGTTCCCTTAGATCAATATTAGCCTCTCTTATCGATGTGCCGTGGAAAAACCCATTGAATCCGGAGCGTAAACGACTGCTTCTACAGCACTTCACAAGAGTTGGGATATTTATGATTTAACCCTTTGCCGCCCAGGAAAAGCTATTCTAAACTGGCCATGCAGTCCTTGAAATTGCAGTGAAATATTGAACGTTTAAACGCGAAAAGAATCAAGACCAGCAAATTCCGTGTGTATGTATTCCTGGCAGTCTCTGATCATTATCACAACTTAATATGAACACAAGCCATGGCTGAGCAGGAACAGAGCCTTCAGAGCTGCGTATTCTGTTGTAAAAGGGACAATGTAATATATACTAGTTGTGGGAAAAGGTGAACCCTTTGCTATTACCTGGATTTGTGCATAAATTAAATTTCACCTGATCACAGAACTAGACAAACACAGGGCCACGTGGAGAAAGTATAGAACAGAAGGGAAACCTGATTAACAATATTCAGTTACCCCAAAGTAGAATGGAAAGTTAGAGGAGTCGTGTGCTTGATATTTGCAGCCGAGCAATCAGATAATCAAAGTTACCGTAAGAGCGCGTGTGGTTGACGTGGTCAGCGCGTGAGAAACTGCAGTGATAACCTTGGACAGGTTATTTTCCATGCTAACGTCTGTTGGATTTTGCAGAATACTGTACCCTTTGTAGATCCTGGAGGTGGTTAGGAAACAAAAACTAGTAGAGAATATGCGATACATTCGTGAAAAACCTCAGATTCCTACCAAAAACTTTTCTGCATACCTTATAATACAAAACAACCGTGTTATGTGTGCTGCTTGACCCATGGTCTTCAATAACCAGGGATTATAGGGTTAAAAAAATCAAATTGCTTTAACTGCAGTGCAACGATCTTCTAATGTCCCAACAATCTGACCATTACTCAGTGGGGTCTCAGAGCTGAATGCTTTCGGAGTCCCCCACTATGTAATAAAATAAAACCGAGTTTCCACGGTTACTTGGTTATTTCACGCAGTAGTATACAATCCAATATCCAGTCTTCTCCAGCACGGTCTCTTAAATTACATTTCTCTTTATTCAATTCAGCATAATGATATTAGAAATGCCCATAATGAAAGTGGGGACGCAGTGGGTGGGGTGAAAATTTGCATCCCAATAAGGAACTCTGAAAGAGTATAATTCGTTTGATCACCGCTAAAGCTTAAATATGCAAAATATCCCCAAAATGAGTGCAATTACTGGGATGAGGCATTCTGTGTAGCTTTCAGTGTAATGTTATATTTATAGTATCATACCTATACGATGCATCATTTTGTAGAAATCAAATGTATTGATATATAATTATCTTGTGTATTTGTATTTATTAAATTTTTGACACACACGCCTGTTTATTATATAATTATATAAAATTAATAAACCCAAGCCTCCCTGATGCAAATTAAACTGTTTCTATTAGCAAATTGATGAATCTGCTTAGTGTTGTGCTGGCATTTTTCAGAACATACCTTTCCTTTTATTATAAACACTACAAGCCTTTGGTTAAAGCTTCTTGGACACCAGAGGAACATTTCATTTAATAGCAGTATGGTGCCGATTCACCCTTTTCCCATATTTAAAGGAGACTGCCTGAATGGACCTGTTCTAAAACGAAAAGCAGGTTAAGGGCTCCCTCACCTGGTTATTGTACTGACGGCAAAGTGCGACGGAGGCTGCGTCTCGTGCATGAGGACTTTCAGGTAAACGCCACTTTGGTCTCTTGCTGCAGCTACGACGGGGTCCGCCTGTCCTTGGTCACAACTGTAGAACAACTTGGGTACCAATCTGAAAAGAAAAAAAATGTCACCGAGATATGGCGTGTTCTATGGACACAATACATATATGTGGTTGATATAGGGGCACTGTGGTCACGTATACAACTGCACACAATCCACAGGCCCACGCGGACAGCATCTAAACAAATACACATGCAGTGTACATGTATAAACAAAGGACATTTAGATTAAACAGCACCGGGGTCAATCTTTGCTTTACTGGTGCTCTTAAAACATTTTCCCATCTATAAATACACTTTGCTTAATGTTGATTTTTATCTGTTCCAGTTAAAGTGTATGGACAGTATATTTTTTATAAGGATTTGTCTCCTGTCAGTATAATTTTTAATATAAATGCATGAGTCTGGAGATTTCCTCGAAGCAAGTTGAGCAAAAAAGGAAATAAGGCAAAACTGCATTGTGAGAAGAAACAAAAATAGCAAACAATTCCTAATGTTATTTATCCATCTTCTGTTATTTTAAAGGGCTGTCACTTCACCATGCTCTACGCAAAACCTTCATGGGTTAATTCGAAGGACATAGAACTGGGACAATCGTGTTTATTAGTTTTATGGAGAGGAATACAAAATATTAAGAGGACTGAATAGACAGACTAAGCCGCCAACACCATACAATGAATGCTGGCAGCCGTACCTTGCTAGAGAAGCGGCTGCAACGTGCCTCACCCGGGCATCCTCGTCACCCAAAAGGCTGATAATCACATTATGGAGAACTCGGTCCTGAAGATGTAACAGCTAGAAAATTAAACAAAAAAAAAACGTTACATTTAAGTCTCCGAAAAAGGGAGAAAAGACAAATAAATAATATGTTTGATTAAGCTGCTCTATTCTTTCCGTTCCAATGTATTATCAGCAAAAATTTAAAAAAAGTGAGGGTTTCTTAAAAAAGGAAAATGGCCACATGATGGGAATGGAAAGGACAAAGATTTGCACCGCACAACCCGGGAGATCTGTAACATTTTATTCACCCACCCATCACACTACAGTTACAAGAACTTTTGGAATTGCTGCCTCTGGTTTAATGGGGGTTAATTAAATGTTATTAAAACAACGACCTGTTCTTTTAAACATTTGCTACTTTACTATATTAATGGATGCCGTGTGGTTCGACTCGATACCATAATCATGCACCAGATGCACACCATCATTTTGTGCTTTTATTTCATTGTTATAGCGCTAAAGAAATGTGTTAAAAAGGCGTAATTTTGTGGGGGCATCAGGATTTTCCAGTTTACCTTCCAAAGTTAAAGAAGTGAAATGCTCAACAGCAATACAATATTTAAATACACGGATAATGATAGGTGTGTTGGGGTAAGCGCTGTTAAAACGACCATGCAGTTGGAATATAAAAAGCAATGCATTTAATAAACACTTTTTCATTCATAAAAACGACAAGATTCCATTAAAAAAGGAATTATATATATATATATATATATATATATATGTTTATTTTTTTAATGGGAGGGGTCATTGGGGTTGTTAGCAGCTTTTCTACATTCAATACTTTTCTTAGCTCCTTTTCTCCTGGTCTTTCCTT
Organism: Spea multiplicata; assembly: GCA_009364415.1. Lineage (NCBI taxonomy): Eukaryota > Metazoa > Chordata > Amphibia > Anura > Pelobatidae > Spea > Spea multiplicata. The sequence goes on along the minus strand of VKOC01018691.1, from coordinate 24,919 downwards.
TCTGTAAGACTTACCCCGGTGTAATGATGGACACCTCTGTGTAAACTCTCAGCTCGCTCTTCTAAGAAACTAACTAATCTGTAAAAAAAAACAAATTAAAAAAAATCATGGCTCAGGTCCAATCTCTCATTCGGGCAAAACGTTATATTCTTTACAACAGAAAAGATTAAATTTACCGGAAATCAATTTCGGCAAGAGTTTCCAGAAGCTCGGTTCTTACAAGCCAGTAAGAGCTGTTCTTCAGGGTAAGGAGATCAATCAAGAGCTGCAAACCAAACTCACTGTATGTGCTACAGCACAAGCTGGAGATGCAGAGCTGGAAAGCACACAGGAGACACGGGTGAAACAACTCCACACAATTTTAATGTATACAAATCACACGTACGTTTAAAATCTGCATTTTTCGTTCAAATAATTCAGGCCTTCGGCATTACTCACTCTGACAGCCACACACGCTAGCTTGCAGGTAACAGAAGACTCGTCTTTCAGAGATTTCTGCAAAAAAGGTACGCAATCTTCCACAGAAAAGGAGTTTCCTACCCAAAACAAATGACATGTCATCCAAACAGCTACCAAATCATACAGGGGATAGTGAAAATACCAGTTTCATTGTGCCGATAACGGTAGGGTCCCGGTCCTACACATAACACGCCCGTAATAAATACAGTACTCAGATATTTTCAAATATTTTTCGTCACATAAAAAGAGTCGAGGCCATCTCTTTTTCCTTGAAATCATACAAATTGCTATATTCTGCCTTATTCTGAGAACAAAGAAGTTCTTGGTGACACTAGATGGCTTATGAGACTTGTCCTAATTAAATTATGGCCCGGCTACGCCAGCACCCATTGCTTATTTCAGCAAATGTAGTAGAGTGCGGACTGTGAATTTCAGAGACTGATTATTGACTCATTAAATAGGTATTATATTTTAAGGGAAGTTATTTGCTTTTCCTGTTATATTAACATTGTGTTAGACTATATGGTATAGTATATCGGAGATATTTTTACTTATATACATAAGACTTTTATTGCATTATACCTACCATGTATAGCATAGTCACTGCCTTACATACAATATTAAGCTACACTTAATATAATCACACAGTTTTTAGTTGTGTTTATAGACAATTTTAAGGAATTTGAGAAAATTCTAAGATCATTTATTTTCAAGGCTAGTTAGTTTTAGGTTTTACGTTTTTTGAGTTAAAGGTTTCATTATCAGTCAATAAGTAAAATCACTCCTTAGACCAGAGCTCCTCTTAGAGGTGAATTTTAGAACATTTGTAGAAAGACACATGATTAAGCTGCTAATTATAATAAGTAACCCCCCCATGATCATTTTAGGAGTGCTTTTGTCCATGGAAGTGAATTGCAGAGATAAGTCCTGTCCACCCATTGTACAGAGCTACGGCGCTATATCAAAAACAAACAACAACAATTGATTCCCCCCCCCCAGATTGTGAATTGAATTATTTTCACTCAACTCTCTAATCTTTAATATTCTTAACACTTACAATGTTATGACTAAATGAAAGGAGTTTATTTCCACATAACTTCACTTAAACTAAATTTAGAATTTGCAGTTGGACACCAGCAACAAGAGGAGGATTCTATCTTTTTTTTTAGGATAATATTTTTATTGTATTTAACAGTTTATAACCTAAAAAATATGGCAATAATGCATGAAGCATTATTTTCAGACGTTTAGACATTTTCATCTACTAAAAAAAAAACTCACTGATGATCTGCAGAATTGCAAATTGAAGTCAGTATTGGTTTCTTTTTAAATTGTTTGTTACTAGTAACATTGTATCAGACCAGTACACGCGTTTTTGCCTTATTTAAGGTTGCAATTCCAAGTCAAGACTGTTTTGTTGTTGCCGAGAGGATTGGCAAACCTTAACTACTCGGGCGCCATTGGCAGAGATCTTGCATACCACCACATGTACGGGCTTTGTGGTGAAGGGGTTAAAACAGTAGATGTGTATTTTGGTATTTATCTATGAAAACTAGTATTCCTATTTGGAACCAGCAATCTAATATATGCATAAATTGTGTGTGCATTTGCTATGCATATCACCGTGAATTAACATTCGATACTCAGGGAATCTCTCTAAATCAGCAAGGTTTTTTTGAAAATCACACTAACTATGTATTACAAAGCAAGCTCTCTGTCTATATGGTATATCTGGGACACTATCAGGGGGCTAAATTGTTCCTGCAAAAACCTGCTTTAGTGAATAGAGTATGTAACATATACAGCACTATAGATCATCTTTGCTTTGACGGCATCCATTAATCTGAAAGCCTTTATGATTAGGTAGGTCAAACATAAGTCTGGCCCACGGTGGACTTTTTACCTGTACTGCTTCGGATACGTGCAAGCCAGGTTCCGGCATTATAGCGCGATTTGTTGAGTATTGAGAAGACTATGGTCCCACACAGGATAGCTGTGGCCCCCCGCACCTGGGGGTCTCCATGGTTGATATAATTCACAATGTCTGAGACATACAGGGTTTCTGTAATTAGAAACAGAACTACATCAGATAAAAATATCAAGCGTTTATTAACAGATCGCTATTTTAATCCAAGGGTTATAGGTAAAGGGCTGCGTAAGAGACTGACTGCTTTTTAAGAGACTAATGAGAGGTGCGTGCCCCGGACCCTTTTATGTTTAAAGACAAGGTTAGAGTTAGCTGGAAGCCCTACAAAATCTTGATGTGATAACACAGGACTAGAGAGAACGGCCACCGCTCACCTTGAGGTTCTGTGATTTCTGTAGTCAGCTTGTATAATTTGCTGAAGAAAGCTTCTGGATACAGAGAGACAGCCGCAGTGACACAGCTCAGCGCCAGCGCCTTCACACTGACCCGAACATCTCTGTCTGGTACCAACGCTGCAACAACACAAGTTTAAGATCTTTCATTTAAAAAAGGAGCTGTCTGGACTAGGATTCTAAATCAATTACAACATTGATTCTTAACAATACAAGCCACATCGGGGTGTATGCAATAAGAGAAGACTTGACAGGAGGATTGTGGTTTCAACTCTTGTCTGGCCCTGTATAATGTATAGTTAAATCTAGAAGATTCATTCATTCTCATTCATTTAATTATATACATGACCTTGTTGGAGAAACAAGTTTTGGAATTTTATCACTGATGAATAGACCATAATCACTGGTAACCATGCGCTCTGAAGGCCTGCACTCTCAAACATCCAGGAAAAACAATGAACAAAAAGGTTTCCTTGGGCATGAAAATGAAAAAAATAAATACATTGTGTACTACTGCTGGTATGCAGTATTGGAAACAAATGTGCACGTTAATCCCCCTCATTCTGTTACATTTACACTCCTTACCATTCCTTTGTCCTGTGAGGAGGAATGAGGCAGATAAGAGCCGTACACAATGAATAAGAGGAGCTGCATCTCTGTCAGTGTAGTGTCCAATGTCTCCTTTAATTCTGGAAGGCTAAACAAAAATATTTTGGTCCTGTAACATTTGAATAAAAACAGGCAGAAACAATAGAACACACATTACAAAATCTCAGATGTCCAAATAAAATACTTTTGTGTTAGAGTTGCCAAGAAGCAGGCAGGGGAAGGGCTCAGAAGCCACAAGGGGCCAGGTTGGACTAGGAAGGCATGATCAGAGGCAGGACCCCAAAGAGACAGTATCTGAAAATTGAGAGGTATGAGAATGATATGGAAGCACTTTCCTTACCTTAGTTTCCAGATCTCCTGGCTCCACAGTCTCCTCTTTTGTTACAAAGCGATCAACACTACTGTCAGAAGACTGGCGGCTGTGGCCCATGGTCTTTAATAGGTGAATTTGATTGACACCTTTTTAAAAAGGGGAGAAAGATCCAGGATATTAGATAACCGATACAAGGCAATGAAGGCACAGAAGGGATAATGGAGACAATAAACCCTCAGCTCTTATTGACAAAACATTCCATCTTTATAAAATGAGCTATTTCCTTGTTTATCTGCAATACATTTTAAATAAAAATGTATTTATTTACTAACTGCTGCTTAACACAACACTGTCACTTTATCAGGGTAATTGTAATGGGGGCATGTATTTCTGTTAATGAATTACCTGGAGGATACTGGAATATATTGGGGGAAAAACAACAATCAATATCTAATTTCCATTTGCAGAGTGCTCTGCTTTCCCACCCCACCATTGCAATGAGCTTCGATAAGACTAATTAGAAATTAATTAGATCCAGAGAACAGAAAGTTATCAGGGACAGCCGAGCGGTCGAACACATGTCCGGCTTGCAGAGATGCATGCGCTCTATACTCTCCAGCAGCCGGCTCCAGGGGTGTTTAACAAATCCCCCCAATACACATGCATTAAGGCAAGTCAGTAAATGTATTTACGTTAATGGTTGAAGAATGCATATTAAAATATTTAAACATGCATTCTTCATCCATGTGCCACTGGATTGTCCCTTTAACATGACTTCTCCCATAGAATCTAAACATGAACATACCCAGAGACAGATCATTACATGGATTTTAAATTTAAAGGGCCATCAAATGCAAACAAGGCATTTCTTTAAAATATAAGTCAAAGTATTTAAATTTGCTCGCTCTCCATGTAAAGAAACCGGAGTACAAGTACCGAGGGGTGTGATCCCAGAACTCGCAGAAGGATCTTCCTGATGAAGTATTGTTCCGTCATCTTCCTCATCTTGAAGTTGTCCAATTTGCATTCCCGAGTATTGGTTCTCAGCTCCATCGATTACCTGCATGAGACAAAAATCCTCATTGGTTGGAAAAGACTAACTTTTTACTCAAAATAACCCGCAGATATTAGAGATGTGACAAATACAGCAATTATTTTGTGTTCAAAGGTTTTGCACGGGCATGAAGTATATTATACGCTGCAAGGTTTATGGTTCATAATGCTTGCTAAGCCAAGAGGTGGTACAATTACCATGGAAACCACCGGACTACGACTGTTACAACTTGCACCGGAGTTGCTTTGTATCCATACCCAGCAGCGCATGGTAAAGAAGGACTCTCATAAGCTTGTTCTGAGGTCACCAAAAAGCTTCAAGGAGGAGGAATCACACTTGACCAGCTTAGGTCAAGTGTCAACATTGCACCATTTATGCAGAGTAAAATTTTAATATTACAAAAATTCCCTGAGACAAAGAATGCAAACGTGAAAATTCTAGAAAAAGTAATATTTGGGGGGGAAAGCTTTTGAAAATGTACCTGGATTTTTGTTCCTGAAGCCGTGTACAATTTCCCATCCCTCCTAATGGTAATTTGTAACAGCAAACTGTAGCTGCAAGGCCTTACAGATATTTGGACTATATATTTGGATATATGCGGACTTACAGATATTTAATACTGACTTAGGGGTATGTTCAAAAGCTGCAGCCAGAAGCCGGCATATTTTGTGGGGATAATAAAGCCTCAAGCGCATTCATAGAAAATGATGTCATTTGCTAAACTACTGAATAGATGAAGTTTCCTGTGACAGCATGACTACTCTGAACTGGCAACTTTATTTAGTGGTCTGAAAAAGAACTGCACTCTTCATACATGATATACATACTTAATATATGAAAGAAATTTAAACAGGTTTGGACCTTCCAGGTAGCCAGAATGTTTTTTTGTTTGTTTTTTAAACCTTTTAGCTCCCCCCACTACATATGGAGACTTCATCCATGCAGTCGTGCCATTTCCTAACATCTGTCGAGAGGCTTTGCTATCCCTTTAATGTAATAAATCATGCGCATTAAACAAGACATGGCAGCAAAACTCCAGGAATAAAGACGATTTACAATACTTAATCATGGATACATTCCAAACGTTTCAACTAAAATCATTTCCATGTTGTGCACTTGTTAAAAGTCCGTTTTTATATTATATAATTATAAGCTTGATCAATACTTATCATGAATACCAGGAAGCCAATTATTTGGAAGTTAAAGAGAATTGGGATTATTTTGGGAACAGATGTCTGAATGTAAAACTATTTCAATCCAATAACAAATAACGACCTACAGCCTATAACTACATAAACCCCAAATTTCACCCAAGTGCTATGTAAAAAAAAAAGCGAAGCGTCAGCGAGAGTAACTCTCCGATGTAACGCCCCATGAGGGCTCTTGGTGCACCATGCATTGGCATATAATAAAATAAATAAGGATGTTTGGGTAAGGTCATGCGTTCAGGCAGAATTTACAAACTGCTGACCTTTTGAAAGCTACTGGCTGAGAGGGAAAAGGAAGATGAAAAAGTAGATGTATCCAGATCTGGGCCCGACACGGAAGAACTCTGAGACATATCGGGTCCTTCGGTAGAAGACCGGGATCCCCTCTCTGCCCGCTGCACACTTACAATTTCAGAACTGTCTGAAGGGGTCACAGCAGAGTCTGGACCTTCTGTTGTGGTCTGTGAGCTATCGCTGACCGGCGAGGAAGCTTGGGTGGTTCCCTCGTTCAAATCCAAGTTCGTGTCAGACTGGGCAGTGCTGATTTGACTAGAGCTACGACTTAAGATGTCCTCCTCTTCTCCTTCGGTCATGGTGCTGGCCAAATCAGAAGCGCTCAGGTCTACGGAGTCTGACTGCAACGTGTGCTGGGATCGCGGCTGCTCCGTGATGATGTCATGACCCGCGGGATCAAGAGAGCCCGATGCTGGGGCGGAAGCGCCCGTGGACGAGGTTCCATCAGATGCCACGTCATTCTTACCCGCAGCTTCAAAAGAATGAATATTGGGATTAATAACAAGCTTGGATTCATCCGTCATTTATGCTAACCGGTGATCGGGAAAACTTATGAAACGGCTGACCAAGGTCTAAAGCAGGGGTAGGCAACCATCGGCACTCCAGATGTTGTGAACTACATTTCCCTTGATGCTTTGCTAGCATTATGACTGTAAGAGTGCCGAAGGTTGCCTATCCCTGGTCTAAAGCAAAATTAGATATATCCTAATATGCAAGAATTCTGCATGCCTGCAGAGTAAAACATTTACCTTTACATGCTGAGAGCCCAATTAATAGTTTAAGTGGGACAGAAGCTTAAAATAAGCTCTAGGCATTGGTTTCTGATTTTAATATCCCATGTTTTTTCAGAATGTAAGACAAAACCAACCTTTACCATACATGAATTTACGAGGGGACATAATACATTTCATTATATCTGAGATACAAGGAAATCAAATAAAGACCCCCTTTCCCCTCACCACCTCCCGCTCCGTAAGCGTGTTCCAGGAACCCCACTAACCTGCAAAAGGTGTTGTAGTGACGTCTGGTTTTGCATCGGTGTCATCTTCCAATCCCTCCTCTTCTCCCAAGTGCATTTTCCCTAATGTGGGGCAAAAGATAAAATGTAAGGCGTTCATAATGTATCAATACTGTATCATGGACGTTTCCTTGGACAATATTCCATACAAAGATTACTTCAGCGTCAGGATGGCGAATTTTAACGAGAGGGGCACATCTGAGCCATCTCTCTGGTCATACTGCCCCTCTGCCGTACCGATTACCCAAACTGTCTAAACGCCTGGCACCTAGAAGACCTGCATCCACATGGGTCATTCAAGGCAAACACTGAAAGTCCAGGAATACAGCAAGAAGGTCCAACACATAACATGCATTAACTTTATCCCCACAATGAGCACACGCCAAGATGAACTCGTGCTCCCGGCACACCGTCTGCCCACCAAGAGTATGACCGGCCACGGTTCCTCTTTGGTGCAATTGATACGTTTCGCAGCCATCTTTACCCCAGGGTGAAATCTCTTATACTAAACTGCAAGGACAAGTCACATGACACGCTAACACGGCCAATCACCACCACTCCCGCCTTCACAGTTTCCAACTATAATATAAAAGCGCGGAAACCTTTCGAAGGTCTCTCGTATATTTATCCTGGCTGGCCGGGAACTCTTCCGGGTCGCTTCGCCCCTTAAGAGATGAAATTATTATTATTTCGGCCACGACTGAATGAGATTTCAGGGCAGGCTTGCGCTTCTCTGGTTAAAACAAACCCTAAGTAATGCTAGTCTTGTATGAGGGTTGAATCTTTGGTGTACACACAATAGTATATACTATACTACTATACCATACCAGTTAGCCCACTAAAAGTTTAATTTTCCAAATTTACTAACTTTTTATATCCATTTCCCTATAAAATTAGTGATAATAATTGCATTCCCCCAAAACATGCCAAGGAGATCATTTTGCATTACAGGATAAACAGGAATGAACGTCCGTGCCTAAAACACATTTTAGGGATATAATTTTTGAACCAGTCGACAACAATAATCATGTGGATGCGGATACAGATCCTAACGTGAAGCTAACGTGGTAAACGAGTTTATTTAGTGAACAGAAGCATGTGATGTATTTCAGAAACACCCATGAAACATCCATAAAAAATCTATATAAAAATCTGGCTTCGTACTCAGCGATTTAACATTAACCCTGAAGATATGGAACTGAGAAAAACACACGCAGAACAGCCACAAACAGGACTTTAAAACTTCCCTGCGCTCAGCTCACCCGCAGTATGAATGACAGCAGTAATAATGCCAAAAAGATAAGAAGTCAGAGTGGGAAAAAAGCAATAAAGCGAAGCAGAAAAGAAGCGGTATTGTTAGAAGAGTTAATAATCACCTTTTTGCTTCCTTGAAAGTACAGGACTGCAAGTAGAGCTTCCACCAGCTGAAAAGCACAGGAGAAGAGCGATGAGAGAGACTACACGAAGCAAGAGAGGAAAGCGGAGAGAGGGGGGGTCTGGCTTCCCTGCGTACTCCCTGGCCTCACTAATACACAGAGGGTCTAACCAGGCAGAGAACCTGTGAATAAATTATTTAATTCGTATAATGAAATAGATCGTATTCTCCGCAAGTCTACTTCTAATACCGGGTCCACGGGAGCATACAGAGCGAGAGCGAATGTATCTAAAAGGCAACGTAAAGGTGCTAAAGGTAAATGTAATACAAACACAGACTAATCGTTCACTGCTTGCGCTCTCACTTATTAGGTGGTCTACTTGTTTTTCGGCAATTGCACAGAGCGGGCAGGAGGTCCTAGGCTAGGAGGTCTAATGTATTTGTAACAATAGCGCATGTGGCTTCTGGCTACAGCCGCATGTCAACTTTACATCAGCATTACTAGCCTTCACACATTTTAACATGTATTTTCATACATATCTCTGGTTAAAGCGCCTGGTCGCACGCAACATTTTAACCATTCATTAAATAGTTTCCAATCCATATCCTAACGGAAGAGCCAAGTTTGCCCTATAATACAGATCATCAAAAGAGGGCATTCTTAGAGGGAAGGGTAACTTTTGTCCCAGGATCAAGTTAAGCCAAGTGGCCCGGGAATTACAGCATCAGATTTGAAAGGCTGAACAATCAGGAATATGGATCTTTATTAGTATTTTATCGTCTCGGCGGTTAGTCGTAAACACCACTGTACGGTGCAGAGTTCTGGCAGGACTCGGTCATATAGAGTCCTGACACACAGGCCAAAATATACTGTGCTATACAATTAATGCAGTGACCTGGACATTTACTGCCTAGTGGATAAAAGCGATGTTCTTGGAATGACAGTAATGTAGTCATGTAGTAATGTGCCACGAGGAAGGAACAAGCCACAAGTAGTTGCTGACATGCGAGCTGCGAGTCACCTCTCTAGTTACACAGCCATGGCAGACGTAGTCCATACATCGGCCACAAGAAAGGGCACAAAACTTGTGATAATTCAACATTTTCTCACAGTGAACGAGTCTGTAAAAGGCTCAGCCCCAGCATCTGTATAATAATGCTCAAAAGAGCCCCAGCAAAGAGTCAAGGTGCGGCAATCCGAATGCTCCCCCCGGATACATAAATAAAACAGTAAGCTCCAACTCACTTATCAACTCTACAATGCTTCCGCTGCGGCTTCGGCTCTGCAGCTCGTCCCTGCCGACAGCGACCTGCTCGATCCCTCCGGATGTGGTCAGCACGTGAAGAAGCTCAATCGGAGGAGTTCGGAGCATCTGCTGCAGCAGCTCCAACGCGCCGGTCACTACGTTATGATCCCGGTGTTGTGTGTAATGCAACGTCAGCTCGTAAATCTGAATGCAAAGGCATAGGGGAAACATTAATGTATGTAAAAGGACAGCATCTCGTTAGGGCCACTGGCCGAACTAAACACATCAGATCTCAAGTATGTTGCTGCTTAACGGCCCTATAAGGCTATTTCAATCAAGGTGCACGTAAATCATTAATAAAGGAGCTGGACGTCTTTAGAAATAGGATCCGTATTTAATCACTTAGTTTATTTTACTCGGCTTTACAGACAAACTACCCCATGGTCCATGGAAAACTTCTTGGCTTCTCGGAACAGATACACCAAAAACTGACATCCTATACAATGTTCTGTGATTGCCTTGGACTAAATTTTCAGTTGTTTTTGAAGATATTACATAGGAAAAACTAATGAACATATATATTTTCTTCTGAGCTACACACGATGACAGAGAGACAAAGAGATGTCATGTTCTAAAGTATTACTTTAGGCCACTATATGTGAGTTAGCTGGAAGTGACAAATCCTTTATCATACGAGCTTCAGGTTCAATAACTCGTTGCCTCTTCTTTTTACCTGTATTAGCTGCTCAACAGAAGGAGAAATTTCTGCCTCTTTTCGGGTCATGCCGAAGCTTCCTTTCAAACTTGTATCTTTCACCTGTTGCTGTAGCAGTGGGATCAGGTAACGTAGTGTTAATAATACTCCCAGTATTACCAGAGTAGGGCGTTCATCCTCTACTGGAACAAGAAGTCCTAAAAAAAATAAAATAAATAAAACCACTCATACACTAACACCGCACTGTAACAAACACACACACGTTATCATATGCTCACAAACATTAACATCTTATAGTAATACACGTGCATAGGCATGCTAACCCCATAAACCAATACACACACTAACACTACATGAGGATACACACACTAACACTACATGCAGATACACACACTAACACTACATGCAGATACACACACTAACACTACATGCAGATACACACACTAACACTACATGCAGATACACACACTAACACTACATGCAGATACACACACTAACACTAATGCTATACGTTGAAACATGGAATGTGTTGGTGGATCAGCCCAACTAGTCTGCCTTATGCATTTTCCCGTGCATGCTTAAACACCTCCAATGTATTAACATCTAACATCGGAGCTGGAAGGTTATTACATGCATCCACTACCCTCTCAGTAAACTAATATTTCCTGATCTTACTTTGAAACCTTTGCCCCTCTAATTTAAGACTAAGTCCTCTTGTTGTGGTAGTTTTTCTTATGTTTAATAATCTATTTTAGTCAATCAAAAAAATCAATTATGATTAGTTTGGCATGATTTTCCCGAAATAAACCTGTGTGTTGTCTGAAACCCATCTTTTGTTTTAACTAATCCTTGTTTTACTTTCCTTTTCTCATTTATCTATGTAACAAAAAAAAAAAAAACACTTTAACGGACTGGGTATCTTCTCTTCTGAGTGTGCTTCTTTCTGCCTAATCTTATATATCTGTCTATACTCCTCACTTTTTTTTTTTTTTTTTTTAATAAATTACCCGTTAACTTTTTGGGGGGTTTTTACTATTCTGGCCACTTCTGCAGAGTACCAGAGTGGTTTCTTCAATTATTTGCTCTTATTGACCAGCCTAATACAATTTTCTGTTGCCCTCAATAATTTTAAATAAATAACCCCATTTCTCCTGGACTCCATTTAAATGGCCCGTCTGATAATGACTCTTTTACACATATTTCATTTCAAAAATTTTTTTTTCTAAAATCTAAAACTTTTGATTCTGTGCGGTGTGACTTAGAGATTACTATATCCCAAACTTCCACCTACAGTGATAAAAAATAAATAAATCTCCATTTCTGGACACTAAATCCAATACCACCTCCGTACGAGGAGACTCTTCACCTGCAACTTTTTAAGATAATCCCAGTAGGGAGTTTAGAATATCTACTCCCCCCCTCCAATGCCATTTCAGATATTTTCTGTTAGTAGATCATTTATCTCTTCTACTGACCCAGGGGGTCTATAAATCACGCCTACACAAGTTATTGTACGATTACCAAATTGTAACCTAACCCAAACCGACCCTACTCACCAACTTGCGTTAGATTAGATTTGATGTTATCTTTCACATATAGGGCCATTTCTCCCCCTTTCGCCTTTTTTGTCTTTTCTATATAAAAAGTGTCCCAGTCATTTCTCTCATTACATTATGTCTCAGTAACAGCCGCTAAGTCTACATTCTTGGTTGCCATTATTGTCTGTACTAACCAAGCCCCCAGATCTACCCACCTGGGTAATAAAGTAATCTGAATGGTTATAATAATAACTCCTAATTTTACACATGCAATAATCTGATAATTTAAGGAAAAAAACACAAAAAAGACACAAAGATATGAATACCTAAGAGAACGTTCAGAAGCCACGTGTAGAAATACTGCGTTCTTCGCGAGTGCTGACAAACGCTCACCGCAGAACCAGCTGCAGTCCGACGGATCGTGGGGGAAGCGGATTTCAGATTTGAGATAAACGCTTTTAGCAGGACCTGTTCGGGAAACCAAATTACAAACCAGTTACTTGTAAAGCAAACATTACACAATCCGAGCTCGGAAATTTCAGCCAGTAAACTTATTAATGAGAAATTCCACACTTTTATATCTGTAGCCACAAAGGAAAAAAAAGGCTACAGGAATTTCTGTGCTTTGAAAAACACACTGATGAGACAGAAGACAATTAAAAACACAGCAGCCATAACATGCACATGACTTTATATTCTTAATAAAAAGTAATCTATAAAAATGCATAAAAAGTAATCTATGAAATGCCATGTAACTCATACCCATCATGTGCTTAGTAATTTGTGATTTAACACTATAAGACAGAGTCTTAATATTTTCTTTATCTTTCTTTTAACATTCCCTCACTTCACTTTTAAAACTTTTTGTTTTAATGCCAGTTGTACTTCTTGATCAAGCATATGGTTCTGATGACTACCCCTGACTCAATAAGGTGCTCACATTGGGTAGAGGTGTATAGAAGAACCTATAGAAGTTCATCTTGGACAAATGACTGTTTAGTTCCATCTCTTTAAATACATACAGAGCATATAAGAGGAAAGAACACATTTCACATTTCTCCGTGGCTTATGTCTAACTTGATCTGAATGTCTCAATGATTATTGCTGTGGGTATTCCATTATCGCACCTGGAACTTAAAAGCTCCTATAGTTAAACAGTGTTTAACAAAGAAGGTGACAGTACCTTAATTTCATTGTCATTCGCAAAGTTACCAAAGGCAGCCATAATTTTTGGAACAGCAGCAGCAAGCGTCTCTTGCACAGACTCTTCATGGCGTTTGCTGATCCTCGTCAGGCAGGGAAGCAGATTTACCAGGTAAGGTCTATCAATACACGGAAAGCAATTACGGAGTTATGATTCACATCTTGATTTTTGCAGCCCTATGAAAGCACCCGTTTGCCGCTTTACACTGCGTGGAAAACCATTTGCATATAATAGGTTCTTTACAAAGGCAAATTTGTTTGGAACATAAAACGGCAATCAAGAAATGCGTCCTTGGGAGTATTTCTAAGAATTTCTGTCTGTTGCAGCCATCTGCAATCTAGAAATCAGCAGGTCTCAATCCAAACATAAAAATAGGTTTATAGTGAAAAAGTAAGACAAGCTACGTACGCTCTGACACTTTCTCATAACCTTGTTTGCACAAATAAGTAATTTATTAAGAAAATACGTCATTTGAAGGTATCCTTTACAGATTCCAGACGCATATGTGTTATTTTCACGTATATATATATATATATACACATACATATACATACACACACACACACACACCATTATAGATAGTGTGCAATATATCAGGAAACGGGCATACCTGCACTTCTGGGGTCGTACAAGATGCGCAAGCTCAGCAAATCTCCAGAGGGCTGCTCGCAGACTCCTCGCCGCGCCATTCTACACATAAAGCATAAGGGAATCCTCAGCAGCATACATCCAGCTCAACAATACTTATATCCTTTTTAAATGCATGGTAAATTAACCCTCCAAAAAGCATAAAAAACTGGTGATCTGCAATTGTAATGGTAAGCCAAGTCGCTGCAGCACAGAATACGCTTCCATTATGTAAGTGTGTTTATTAGTAAACCGTTCCCGTGACTGGTCATGAAAATCTATCAATAAAAAGGCTGTCTAGATAATGCTAGAAAATAAACACGAGTATTGCAGAGATATGTGGCAGCAGGGTCAGCATTCTAATCAATGTAATCTCCTGTATTCTCCTGCTTAAAGACAATCCACAACAATCAACATCAGAGACGAAGCATGTAACAGTACGTCTTCAATGTCCACCTTTTACGGATAAATGAGCTGCTATTCTGTTATTCACTATTTCTCTTGACAGACCGATCTCTCCTCTGTCAGGTTCGAGGAGGAGGCTTGATGCAAGCGCTTGCGAGGAAAGCGATCACGTTTGTTTCAACGGGAATGCAATCCTGGCGCGGCTTGAAGCTGCCAATCAATAGCAATATTCAGGACATGGACGAGGAGCAGCAGCTTCTACCTCTGTCATTCCTTGGAGCGTGGTTGTTACAGTACTTTAACGTGGCGTCGCCAGTGACAGTAAACTGCACTTTAAATATTTTACCGCGTTTACAACACGAAGAGTTTGAAAAGAGCACGCCATGGAAATTACACCTTAGTCTCACCTTTTTGATTTCTTTATAGAGTTCTAGTTGAAGCCTTGGAAGATTGGAATCCATTAAAGCCTACAACAAGAGAACAGCACAGAACAGTAAGTAGATTTCCCACACAAGCAAAACTCACCAGACCATCCCCATGCAAGGGACTGCAAGTAAATTGATTAATAATCAGCCATTAAAAGCAATAATTAAAATTAACATGCTGCTCCTAGACACTCTAAGAGTCTGTATTACCCCATTTGCCATTCATCAGACTGGGCTTTACTAATAACACAACATTTCTGTAAAAATGCTTTGGAATCTATCCACATAGCATGAAGAACAATCACCATAATGAGGAATGAACACAAATTCTTTATATTCCAAATGGCGCTAGGTGAGACGACAGAGGAGCCGGCAACCTCCTGAAAGTAGGAAGTTTTACGCAATTTAACAAGCAACTGTTTTGAGAAACAAGCCATGCATGATATGGGAGGATTGGCCTTTCTGGCAATACATCGGTGTGGCTTAGACAGCTTACTCTATATAGAAAGAAAAACAGAGGCTCTGTGCCGCTCGGTTATCTAATCAGCAGAAAATATAAGGTTCGGGAAAGAAGAGGAAGTGGAAACATCACAGGCCACGACTGGTAGAACTACATATAAAAATATATAAAGCTATCTGAACAGATTGCAGGAATGGTAACACAAAGAAGAGAGTCCAAAAATGAGCGGTCACAGGTCACACAAGCGGTCTAGATGAGTTAGCTGTGCATGTTATATATACTGTGATTGGCTACCATTAGCCCCACCCATTTTAATGGCATTCCTTCTCCCATTGGCTCCAATGGGAATATCCAAAGACATGGCCAGGAAGTGTACATAGGTATGCTTCCTGCTTTCAGTAGAGACAGATGGGGGTAAAAAACTAAACTGAGAATTGGGTAAAAAAGGTGTGCAAGTAATGTACACAGTATGAGATATAGGAGAACTTTGTCATTCCATTGTAAAGCACTGCAGAATATGATGGTGCTACATAAAACAATAACTTATAACATTAATCATGATGTATTATTATTATTATTGCATTTCCCAAGGCTGGGTGCGCATTATGGCGTTTCCACTACACCACTGCCAAGACAGCCAGGATGTAACAGCATGGACCATGCCTGCTCTATGTATAACAGAGATAAAACGGCACCTACTTTTACTACTTTATTCAAACATTCATCAGCGACCATTCGAACGTCTGACTCGGCATCATCGCTGCACAGCAGAAAGAGCTCCATGGCTATGCCCAGCAGTTTCTGGAACTCGGGGGAATTTCTGAAACATGTAAAATCAAGATAAATAATAAAAATACAAAACGTACGCAAAAAATCCAAATCCTAAACAAAATAAAGTAGCTGGTAATAGAATATTAACAGTTATATGATGTCACAAATCTTCACATAAACATAGAACTTGCAATCAGACGAGACCCACCATCTAGTCTGTACATTTGTAGATAGGCACGCGTCTATCCAACACTTATTTAAATTACCTCGCTATATATATATTATGTTATATTATATATATTTATATAATATATATATATATATATTTATGTTTCCATCTCCTTGAGTAATCAGCACTAGCTGCATCATTTAAAGGGGCGAGTTGTGAAAGTTAACGGTACCTGAGGGACTGAGCGACAATGTTCTCGCATATCGTCAGGCAGTGATTAACACGATCTTTCTTATTAGTCGAAGGATCTTTCTTCCTGGAAAGAAAAAGCATAGGTCGGCACACAATTATTATCATTATTACTATTATATTTTATTTATATAGCGCCAACAATTGAAACAGCGCTTCCTAAGATACAAGATCTGGATTGAGCCCTCTTTTATTTATTTATTTATTTATTTATTTTTAATGTCCTTGAACAGCACCATTTAAAGTGAATGCATATTAAAGTGCTCAGAGTGCCCACGCAGCTATCTTACGCATTAAAGCGTATATGATAAAGCCTGCAGAAACGCAACATTTCCATAACTGTGCATTAGTAGCGAAGAATTACCAGGCACGAGGACTGCCTCTTTACTCGACACCCCGTTATGTCTATTCCACACGCGATGAGCCTACGTTGGCCAAAGATTGCATTTGCCAAATAAGCCGGGAAAGACATGTGGGGCCATAGCGGAATATAGGAAACAATCCACGGGGGCTTTATTAGATCATTAAATACATTGAATCAGGAGCATAAAAGTCACCTCCACATGGAGTCCTACCAACAACCTCAAATGTTAAATACAGATTAAAGGGTTAAAAACCTGAAGGATATGTCACAGTTTATGCATGTAAATATGTACCCGGTTACACACACAGTTTTGATGAACAGACTGTCCCCAGCTCTTCGTGGCACGCCGTTCATTTCCAAGCTCTTTTAACCCCTTCATGACAATGTACGGGCTCACAATGCATTGTTTTAATGGGTTTAAGGACAACCCATTGCCTTTAAGGGGTTAAGAATAATTTCCAGGCACTCGGTATCCCAGTAAGCAGATATGTCCCCGCAGGCAGATGTTTCATTCATGCGCACGCACGCACGCACACACACACCAGCATTCTGACAACAGGCCTACTGAACAAAGCACGCCAAAGTGTCGCTTACAGAGGCTGCAAGCTTTTATCATTCATATAAATAAACATCACCGTCACCAACAAGTAATTATTCAAAGAGGGCTACTCGAAAATAAAACGCGCATTGCTCAAATTGAAACACTGAGGTCAAGTTGTATATTTTTATTTATTTACTATTTTATTATTTATTCACCGCTTTACGCTATGTTTCAGCAATTGCCAAAAAATCGAAACCCCCATCGGCTGTACAAAAAAATAACAAGCACGCTAGTATGCATTTTCTCTGACTAAAG
The DNA here is from genome assembly GCA_009364415.1 of Spea multiplicata. Taxonomy (NCBI): domain Eukaryota; kingdom Metazoa; phylum Chordata; class Amphibia; order Anura; family Pelobatidae; genus Spea; species Spea multiplicata. Next base: position 7,240 of record VKOC01018691.1, on the reverse strand, counting down.
AATAAAACCTTTTACTTTCATTATCTTTGGCCAGTTTTCTCCTTTTAATTTTCATCCCAGCAGACATCCAAGATCAAAAGGTCCATCAAAAAGGGCCGATTCTGTATATTGGTCATTTTTGTAACAAGCCCTCCAGTACTAGTAGGTCTTCCTGGTTACTGTTACTTTGGTGTCTTGTCAAATTAAATATTGTTACGTCAGTACTTTCCTCTCACTGTAATCACTGTGGAATCAGCTGGAACTTTTATACATAAAACAAGTAACAATATCAACACCCCAAAGAAAAGTTTAATACATCTGAAATAAAATTCCACCCAGCATAAAACTCAATTACCATTCGGCACGGCGTACTTTAAACTTTTTTACTCCCCCATCCGTTGTAAACAACATTATGGTCTGTATGTCCAGTTGATTTCTGGAATCCCTATACACACTAAACTTCGGGCCAGCTCAACTATTCCCGCAGAAGAAACACACTGGGGTTGGAGCTTCATATCACAGAGTAAAGTCACCAACATGAAAATGTAACTCTCCTGCTGCAGCACCTCTTAACACAAAGACTTGCTATGCAAGCGAATGCAAATAACTTGAACACAAAAAAATAAGATTTAAATGTTACAGAATTAAGTACAACCAGGTCTGGTGCTTTTTGAGCATAAATAGCTCTCCAAATGCTACTAAGGCAGACTGATTATTCATTTTTCCGGGTGCATCAGCACGTTGCTATTTAAATCACATTGAATAGTTTCATTCAGTTACTTTGTTCATTCCGATGATCTATAGAAGTTTTCATTTTTCCTTGCTACATCAAACTCTATATAAATGGACCCTAAATCACTGCAGAAGAGAAGACACCAATTCCATAAAGTCTCAAACATACGTAGACTTCTCCATGCAGCTTCTTCGCACACCAGTTCTGGAGAAGCCTCCATACACCCTTTCTGCTCAACCTGTTGACCGCCTCAGTGGAGGATTTCATCCATAGCTAACTAGGCCTCAATAGCTTGAATAATCTAGCAGGATGACATCGATCCTGACAATATCTTGCCTTTCGTTGTGTCTGAAAAGTTTATTACAAGAGCGGAATCCAAGCTCGGTAACCGACACCAGATTTGGACATAAAATGAATGGCAAATCTCTCCAAGACCAGCAAGAGCATGGACTCGCGAGCAAGCAAGAATGTAACTACATCCCATGAGATGTACAGATCGCAAATAGAGAGCGACTGGTGCCCACCAGTCCCTTCAAGGCAGTTGGACAAAGTCCTTCTAAAAACGTCCTGTAGGTATTCCAGCACCTGGGGAACTGAAGACTTCATGGAGAAATCTTCTTGTCATGACATCAGCTAAAAACTGCCTCCATTCCTTAAAATTTTGCACCAAAGCTGCATCTGATTCCTACTGCGAGACATAATGATGGAAATGTAGAGACTCTCCGCAATATAAAAGGTTGGTTTGATAAACAATGTCAGCCATATCTGATGTCCCCATGGAAGGAAAGGCATGAGACATATATACATACATACATACATACATAGTTACTCTGTCCTACCCTAGTTGATTGAAAGTCTGTAAAGAGAAAGCTTTATGATATAGAATGGTAAAATCTCACTTGTTTTGGAGGCTTTCCCGTTTCTTTATGTTGACGGATAGACACCGTCCCTGTAAAACACACGTTCGGTACTTGTTTTGTTCATAAAGCAGTTTCCGGCATTCGGCTTCACTGAGCTGTCAGTCCTGATATCGTACGCATGCAGACGGCGTGCAGGTAACACGCGGTGACGGGTTATATCAGGTCCTCATTTCAGAACAAGCCCACCTATTAGTAATGTCACGATCCCAGCCCACCCATCTCTCCGGCAGAGCACATCGGCAACTTCTGAAGCAGTTGGCAGCTCAAGTAAGTAAAATTACTGCCGTGCAAAAGTTTGGGGTCATTTTCTTGTTTTTTTTTTTGAAAGAATAGCAAGTTTAGTCTATTATAAAAATAACACGAATTGAATGAGAAATCCAGCGCAGACGCTGTTGAACTTTGGTATTAAGAACAAGCACGCGCCGGCCAAACACTTTCCATTCCACTTTGACATAGAGACCAATGAAGCCTTTCTCACCTTCATGCAAGAGCCACTTCTATTAAATGCTATTATGAGAAAGTGTCTAACGCGTGTGTTTCTGGATTGTCACGCTGTCGTATTGCGCTATTTGAAGAAATGCCTCCTCGGCTCCTTAAAAATCACGCTCGCTCCTCACTCCTACAGATGATTGTCCACCAAAGTCTCCCAGGAGACATGAATAGAGAGTGTGGGGTATATTAGAACATTAACAGACCCCTTTACTAGATCATAGAAGTCTATATAAAATATTACACATTATAATGAAATGATCTTTTAAACTGATGTATTACATATAAATAGGAATGCATTCGAAGCAGTGAAGCATCAAGAAAATCCATTAGGCACATGACATACCAACAAGACTGCAGCCAAACCAGAGAACATTTCACAGGCAATTTAACAGCAGCATATAAAACTTATAGACCCCTAGACACAGCTGTTAGAGCATTAACAAGCGACCAAGAAAACCAGACCATATACTGCAGCGACATAATCCAAATATCCGATGACTAGAACACCTCCCTACGGGCCTGGATTACAAATGCCACTGTACCTGATTTACCCCCTGCCTGTATCTGCCATAATCTGGATTACTGCACATATAAAGCACCCAGTACTATAATAACGTCTTCACATTGGAATAAAACTGGAGAAAGTCATAAAGAACAGAACATACTGTGATACTTTAGAACTAGGTATGTGTGAAGGGTTGAACTTGATGGACTGAAGTCTTTTTTCAGCCTACTATACTAAATTATATATATATATATCACACACACACGTGAAAAGGTCATAAGGTTATATAATAAACAAGGAACAAGTGATCCTCTTGACTCTGAGCTCGTGCTTGGAGTCCATGCGACGCCTCCTGATGGATCGTCCTCTATGAATGATTGTGGCAGTTCAGGCAGACTATATTGGCCAAACGGATCTTATACGTCATCAAATGTCAGCATCTTCTGGAGTTCTGTGTAAAGGTACAGGGCTCCTCTGAGCTGAACAAGTGCCAAGCTGCTGAGGCTCTTAATGATCGAGGACGGGTAGAGATTATTTTAGGAAGTGTCCGTTCCTAGCTCATTATTTCTAGACAGCCACTTCTAACATAAGGAGGCACCCCCTGCACCCCCGTCCAGCACTTTACACGCTCTGATTACATTATAGCAGCCATCAGAAATGCAATCTTAGGTTTGCTTCAAAGAAACCATTAGCGTCCCTTTAAAAGATGCAGGCTTACATCTCCTATCTCTAAGACTAATATATCCCAGCATGCAACTGACCTTGTTCCCGATTGGCTGCTTACAGTCCGCTATCTAAATCTTTGTAATAGATTTTGTACCTAGTGGTACAGCATTAATTATTTTGAGATGCACATCGTACTTCTTTACAAATACCATTTAAACCTGCTGAAAACGTTACAACATCCGGCTCCCTTTTGACTTATTTTACTAGATAAACTCTTTACGGGGTGAATTTCCTTTTCAAATAAAGAAAATAATCTATAGAGCAGAAAAGACACGGCTTATAAAGTGACAGCTGGGATTGCAAAGCGTCGGCTATAAAATACATTTTCCGCTGCATTGATTTTAGCCGCCTGGCACCGATATTACATTCGGCTTCCATTGGCAAAATGCGTCCCTGGATCAGCGTCAGAGATAGAAGTCACACAAAAACACCTCCGACAACAATCAGTGCTTTACAAAAGTGCCCCACAGGTGGCAAAGATCCGGCTACTTGTGCCAAAGGGGTTTATTCACTAAATACAGTTGTGTTATAGCTGCTTGACTTCACTATACACTATCAAGGTCCTGCCCAAGTCAACTTTGGCAGTAGGAAGAGCTGGGCTGGCCCTGTATAATGGATAGTTAAATCAGTGTCATTTCTTTAAATCTCCTTACACATTCAATTATGCCAGCTCAGCACTTCTTGCTGGAGAAACATGTCAGTGCCGGCCCCCCACAACTCCCTTTTAGTGAATAAACCCCAACGGGTCTGTTCTGCTATGACCGGCCAGTTCATCTGATGAAAGTGGTTATCTGAATATAAGTATATGCTTGTTCATTTTTAATAGTTAAAAATATAGTTGCAATTTTGACAATCGATATGTAAAGAGCATGCAGCATGAGGAGTGACTTATAGTCATATTTCACAGCTGGCTAGAAATCTACCGCCGAGCACCGGTATCCACAACAAAAAGTTTGCTTTCAAATCATACACCGACTGATTTGCTTTTACAGCCGGCTGTCAAACCGGTCCAAAGGTATGCCGTGCAAAGGATTAACAAGTGTTAATAAAGTTATTCACTTCAACGGCGCGCGGATAACATGCCGAGATAGGCACAGACGCTTTGTAGAGACATAAGGCAATAAGGCCTGAGACACAATGCATTTCGGTTACATGCGCCAGCCGCTCCTGGGGCTGTGTATAAAAAGGATTCCGGTGAAAAGCTTGGAAAGCGGTGTTATCACCATAGCAACAACATTCAAACTCTGCATCCCAAAAATTTTATAATCAGAACCTATAGCACTGGGATTGGGTCATTATAATATATATACCAGTATATATATATATACATATACATTAAATGTACGGTGTTCTGGACACGCTACATACACATGCCGGTCTCTGCAGACATGAAGTGAACGCTGCAGGTGTCTTCTGCTGGGACATCATACCCAGGAAGCAAAGTATCAGGGTGGCTGCTGCGGTATAATGGTGGGTATACTACACACTATACTGAGGTAACTGCTACATACAGCACAGGAGTGCTACACGGATTATATATATATATGGGGCAGAGAACAGAGAATGTTACCCTGCACCAGCGCTGCATGCAGGAAAAGCTTTGCTTATGTAAACACCGGTCTGTATCATTATGGTGTCGGACCCGGCTCGGTCACATGACTATGATACGCAGCAATGTTACACAGGTGTGCAGGACTGCATACACTGCAACGAACACATAGCGGCTATTCCCTGCGGCCGCTGTAACATTCAGCAGATGCCGCCACACACAGCAGTCATACTGGTATGAGGTGAAGCGCTGCTGGCTGTGTGGGGGTGTTAGGCCCGCGTATCCCCCCCCCCAACCCCTACACCCGGTACTCACGGCTTCTGCACGGGCTCCTCGGGAACAGCCGGTCCCTGCTGCTGCTGGAAGGACTTAAGTGACTCAAACGCCCGCATCAGCTTCTCCATGGTGGCCATATTCACTCAGCGTATCAAAGCATACACAATAAACGGGGCCCCGCCCGGGGTGAGCCCGACGGATCCCCTGCTCCTTCTGTCACACCTGGTCACAGCGCTAAATCCCGCCTCAAAAGCAACAGCGACCGACGGCCAAATGCCATTACCAAGCACCAGTACCGGGGAGATGAGCAGACATTGACAGCTCTAGGCGCAGCCTAACCCGCTGCCTCAACCTCCGCCAATGGCAAACAGCGGACATGCGAACGCGAACCAATAGGCGAAAAGAGCTTTCTGACATACGCTGCAGTATAATTGGCCAGCGCGCACAGGAGTCGCGGCTAGGAAGTACAGCGGTTGTAATAGGATGCGCCTGGTGGGCGTAGCTTCTGTAGAGTCCCCGCCCCCCGGTGCTAGGTGAGCACATGGGTTATGTGTAGCGGTACAATGCCGGTAACAGGAGGCTTTCATCCTGCGCTCCGTGATCCCAGATTAAAGGCGCGATTCTCTAATCTGCGTGCGTTTTTAGATTGTATTTAGAATTTGGTGATATGAACGATCCCGGCGGAAGAGGATATAGCTTGGATTGGGTTTGTTTGGATGATCGGTACGTAGTCTAGATACCTGGGAGTGAAAGCCTTTTTAACTCTCCCGCTGTGAGGGGCCGACACGGACAGGTTCGTCTAGCTAGAAGGGCTCTGTATCATCTATAGTTTAATGTAAGGGGAAACAGAAACATAGTATCTTATGGCAGATAACAACCATTCAGCTCATCTAGTCTGCCCATGGTTCCTGATTTGAAGACACCGACCTTATCCCCTGCATGTTTAAATTCCTTTCCTGTGTTAACCTCTACCACTTCCGACGGGAGGCTGCTCCGTTTGTCTACTACCCTTTATAATGTATAGTGAAGTCAAGGAACTGAAACACGACTCTGCTTAAAACTTTCATGCCAGGTTTCCCTTTAGTGAATAATTCTGCCACCAATCTTTATCTTCTGGGGTTGCACTCCCTAAAGCAGGCATGTGCAAAGTCCAGCCCGAGGGCCAATTGCGGCCCGAGTTCCGGACTGATAAGACCCCACAGATAAGTTGCCCGAATATAGATCTGTTTTTTTGATATTAAAGGCAGAGGTGGATTTAACCACCTGTATTAGATTTGTCAATACTCAAAAGTCACAAAATGAGTAATGTTGCCGTTTTCAAATGAAAGCTTTGCAATAAATAGTTAATTTGGCAAATTAAATTATTTAACAGTTCAAAGAATGTAGGCAAAACGGTCGGATATACCCTCGCGCATAGTTTTATTAGCTATGCATCAAATTCTTGGCACTACTTCGAAAAAACGCACTTTCTGAGGAAACCAACGGCCGAGCCCGTCAGTGCATGTGAAGCAAAAAAAGTGTACGCTCTTTGTGTCCCCTTCGCCGGTAAACGCTCGTGCCCGCGCTACGCGCGGATCAGATTACATGCGTGCCCCTCGCCGGTACGCTCGTGCCCCTCGCCGGTACGCTCGTGCCCCTCGCCGGTACGCTCGTGCCTAGCGCTCCCGTATTGAGCCATGTCTGGGGGCTCTGAGTATTTCTAAGGTGATATGCAGGTTGTCAGCAAATGTCTGTTACTCTCAATTTTATGAGTTTCAGGCGAGAACATTCGAGTTCAATAAAAACATTTATGTCTTCATCTGAAACACAGAAAAGAATGATAAACCATCACCCACAGCATGTATAATTAAATAAACCAATTTATTAAAACAAAAAACATAAAGTACTTTTAAAAAAAAAAAATGAAGTTGGGGCACTTATGACTCCTTATTAACCAAAGGTTAAATAAATAGCTTATTTAAAAATGGAAGCTTTTAGGAAAGCAGAAAACAGCTATCGTTTCCCCCATTTCTGGTAAAATCTCATTACTTGTGATTATAATTAGCCCCGCTAGCAATAAA